>CABFVX010001094.1:111066-152045 GCA_902151425.1 Timema shepardi
GGTTGTGAAGCTTATATAATTATGATACCACAGTGGGTAACGGGCAGGGAGGGGGGGTTGTGAAGCTTATATAATTATGATACCAAAGTGGGTAACGGGCAGCGTGGGGGGGGGGGATGGGGGGTTGTCAAGCTTATATAATTATTATACTACAGTGGTTCACGGGCAACGCCGTGCGGGACTGCTAGTGTCTAAATAAAACAACGTACGTTATCTTTTTTATAATTTGACTAAATCTATAAATATGTTTAATTAACCCAGTTGAGAGCTGCTTAATCTAAGTAGAAAGACAGAAGAGTGTGGTTTTTGAAAAAGTGTAAGTGTATTAGCGTAGAGATAAAATGGAAAAGCCGCAAGGATTAATCACATGTAGAAATATACCCCAAAAGGTAAACTCCATTTACGGTAGAAATTATTCTCTGAAAGGTATTTTTTCTTACCAATAACCTACTATTTATTAGAGTTCTGGTAGGGAAAAAGGCCTTTCAGAAAACAATACCTACGCTGAACCGACTTTATCTAGTCTGTGTTCTAGTCTAAATCTCCTAGTCATCTGTGACTTATTACGATGATTGTATGACACTGCCATTGGTTCTGTTACTTAAATGTAAACGTTATTTAAGATGAAATTAATCTCATTTGTCATAATATTTTGTTTAAATGTTTTAATTATCATTGGATCCATACACTCCTCTGTTTATTTACATTCTAATTTTATATTGCTTCTGTTTTAATAAAACGAACTAAACGAATAAAATTAAATTGTATCATAATTCCAATTAGCTCACGCTTAAAAAAATAGAGAAATAGGTGCTTTTTAACACAGAAAATTGAAAGAGAAATAGTATAGTTTGTAAATTGATATGGTTTCTATATTATTGAATGTTTAAAAAAGCTTAAAACTGATAATACCCAATTTAAATAATTGATTTTCAACTCTTTTTTCCTCAATTTTCATTAAAAAAAGGAAACTACTAAAACAATTTCCGTGTTTGTGAGCTTGTGTGCATGTGACAAACTTAAATTAATTAACAGATATCGACCAATTTTTGTAGCCTGTCTAGCTACGGAAGCATATTCGTTTGTGTTTAACAGTTCNGTTTCCCCCCAACCTTAGATTTATAGACCCATCACTTTGTGGTCATTCCTGCTCTGATTTTTGTAGATTGAAGTTCAGGTTACTTTAATCTAGTGTTATTTAGTCTTGTGTTCTCTATCTAGTCATAGAACTTTCTTCGGCCAACAAGGGTAAACCATACGCACTCTACAATGGCTACTCGTATAACTTCTGGAGAAAAAACAAGGACGGAATGATATCCAGGCGTTGGTCATAGGAAAGATCTAAAAGATGTCGAGGAACAATGAAAAGCAAAGCAGTCAAAGTTTTGGCCACAACTTAACATCAATGTGGCGCACCAGATGAAACACGATTGGAGGTTAAGAAAACTCTTCAACAAGAAAAGTAGAGTGCCCGGGAAGAATATACATCTATCTCAAAAATCTACAATGAAGAATTAGGTGATCTTCATAATAAAGGCTACGAATTTTTCACAGAGAGGCCTTCCCAGGAGGTGACAAAGAGGGTTCTCTATCAGCAAAGGTGTAAATCTCAAGGAAATCAAGCAGAGCCAGAGACACACGAGGACATAGTTCTTGATGAAGAGTTTTGACGATGAAATATGGCAGTAGCTTTCTATTGGTGGATGACAAATCTGGCCAACGAAGTTAATTTTCAGTGAAGGGAAAGAAAGAAACCGATTGAAATGTCATGAAGAGTTTTTATGGATGGAACTTTTAAAAGCTGCAGAAAACAGTTTACACAGCTCTGTTAATTTCATGCTGATTTCGGAAGCTTGTTGGATGAAACAAACATATACCCCGTGGCTTTCGCTTTGTTGCCAAATAAGAAGAAATAAACATACGTCAGGCTTTTTCGACTAATTCTTGAAGTTATACCTTACTTGAAACCAATAACAATCAACGCAGATATTGAAGCAGCATAAATATCCGCTTTGAAAGAAGTTTTCACCTAGGTGGATATAAAGAGATGTCATTTTCACATGAAAAAGTTTATCTGGATAAGAGTTCAAGACTAGGGCCTTACGCGCGACTACAAATAAAACGAGGAAGTTTGTCTTCACATAAAGATGTGTGCAGCACTGGCATTTCTCCCTCTCTACCTCCATCTCAACAGACCAAAACCCGTAACTGTCAGGAATGTCCTTTAGCCCATGAGTGGCGGCTTTTTTCACTGGGTGCTCTTTTTGCAACACCACGAAAGCATCTAAGGTTCAACATATTTTTTAAATATTCTATTCGATTAACAAAGGGCTCATCTCAATAGCGTAGAGCAATTTTTTTTAGGAAAGAGGAAGGTTGTTTAGAAGGAGAGCACATTTACTATTTTGAGGCGAGGGTTAATTAAACATATTTATGGAGCCTTTACCTTCCAATCATAGATTTACTTACTCTATGGCATTAGGAACTCATTAGGAACTTGAAAATGCATTGCCGCATTTACAAAAGTGGGCCTATTTTGAGCTCTTTCTATCAAGTCCACCTGATTACACCCTAGATATTTCAGGTATAATCTAATGCTATCCTACTATATCTGTCTTGGTCTTCTAAATAGTCTCTTACCAATGGGTATGCCAGTCAATACCCAAAACATGGATCTAGATTCTCTCAATCACTCTACATGTCCTGCCCACTATAATTGTAACAACACAATCTTAGTATTGTACAATTACTACCCCACCCAACCTGATATTACACGTTCAGTCACTTAAAGCATACTACCCGCTCCCCAAAATAACCTCGACGCATCCTAGAATAGTAAACTTCACTATTGTAGCCCATTATAGCCCCAACAATCATACATCAAGTTAGCATTCTTAAATATTCATTATTAACTGTCTACTTAATAAACTGTTCCTCACGTACCTTCTGATCTTCAAGCTGGCTTCACTACGATGCTACCAAGTCAAAACCACCAATGTAGAAGAGTGGGGCGACAACGACTTGAGAAGTCCGTATTCGACGATCTACCCGGCCCGAGAATTACGTTAACACTGGACGGTGTTTTCCAAGAGTCCAGTCACCAAATCAACAAACCCTGTACTGCCCCCTTGCGGAGGGATAAGGAAACCCTCGCCGGACATCGGATGTTTTTACATCGGTCAAAGAGATGGATTATGAAAAATTGTAAACAACTGCATTGCGACGATAGACATCAAATCAGCTACCAGGAAGACTTGTGAAATTACACCATGATGACGAAATGAATTGTTACTGCGTGATTGACTAGTATGTGTAATCCCCCCCTTTTTTCTTGTTTTCTAGACTCAATATATAAGTGAATGTAAATTGTATTATATAGAGCATTATTAAAGAATGTTTGGGATAGAGCAGACGATATTTAAAGGTCATGGAGGAGGGATCGGAGAAAACTTTACGTTTGATATAATTTAATTTATGTTTGTAAAACAGACTATTTTATTGGGGTTATGGATGAGGGACCATTGGAGTAATTTGTTAAATGTTTAAGTCAACGCCATGGAGAAATCGCGTCTCACATTATATATTTTATTATATATAGCTAACTTTGTTTTGGGCTCATTTGGATCAAACTTTTAATGTAAATAGTTAAATCTTTGAATTAACGTAAATGGAGATATCTCGTTCGATATGTCAATTTAATATGTATAACTAACTTTGTATTAGCGTCTTGTTATATAGACCTGTTTTCTCTTAATTGTATATAGCCATAACCCAAGCAGCGTAATGGAGAAATTACGTATCATATAACTGTCCGGGGTGTTCGAGAACACATATAGATTATATGGAAATATCTAAAATGTTTTTGTTAGCTATTATATTATTGTTCTATAACCATTTGGCCTAACATTTTTAGTTAAAGTAAACTGTTGTGTGGCAACGCAACCTCTTGCGTTTGATTCTCTATTTCATGGATTACATACATGAATTATCCTTGTGACTAATATAAACTTTGAATTGAAGTAATTAGAAGGACACGAGATGTCACACAGTATTCTTGTTCAGTAATTCCGTTTCTCTTATTCATGGGCAGCAATCGGCCTATTTATATTTATATCCATTTTTATGTAACACTTTATGAAAGACCTTAAGTCCTGTTTTTGTGAATGTACAGCGTATGATGCAATGTTTTCTTTTATAGTAGTAGCTATTGGAAGTTTTTGAATTAAGACCAACACTTTCCATTGTTTGTTTTCCGCTTTGAGCAAATTAAAGTATTCTTGATTTAAAACACTGCTCATTTATCTGTTGTCATTTATAAATGTACGTTACATCCTTCCTATCCTGTAGTTTTAGGGGCCTTACCTATAGGATCGGTGGAGGGTGTAATATAATCTGTTAGATTTGATTATACTATCAAATTATTTTGATGAGTATGGGTATGTAACTCATCATTGTGTAACCTCCTCTACTCTCCAGTATCCTCATCCCGTTTTGGACCAAATATCTTCCTAAGCAACTTGTTTTCAAAAACCCTAATTTTTTTCGTCATATTAGGAAAGAGAACATTTTTATCACTCAGTTGATTACAAGACTGACGCCTTAGATCCCGTGAATACCAGTATGGTTACTGATATATAAGTACATATAAATTAATAATTAAAAGTTGCACAATTTGAATATGTTTAACTATTTTTACTTTATTGCTATCTTACAGGTAGAGACAGTATTGTGATCGTCAAATTATCGAACTTGAGATTTTGATGAATTTCAACATTTCATGACCCCCTGAATACGGAAGTCGTAATTTTAATAAGAGTTATTGGCCCTTGTGGACCCAATATCTATCTTTTTACTTTCTCAATACCTAATAGGTAGTGAAAGTATTGTGATCGTAAAAAATTATAACTTAAGATTTTGATGAATTTTGACGTTTCATGACACTTAGAATCAGAAAAAGTTGTTTTTGAATTCCCGTCTGTTTGTACCTCGGAGTGAAGCCTAAAATATTTTACCAATCTGGCTAGAACTTGGTAAATAGAGTTTTAATAGGGTCTCCCTGAGGGAGTTTTGGAATCGGATATCCAGCCCTTAAACCAAGGGTAGTTTAATGAAGGGCGAAAAGAGAAAAATCAGATTTGATCAAAATCGGCTATAACAATTTTGATTAAATTTCATTTTTATAAGCTTTGATGAATATTTCAAACTAAATGGTTACTCTCAATTTTCCATCAAAATAACTTTAAGAGTTCCAGCCTGATGCACGAATTCTAATTTTTAATTATATATCCGTAAGACTTTGAGATATGAAATTACTTATCATTGCAAATATATTTGAAATATATTTTTATGAAACATATAGTTTTCAAGCCATACACAATATCTTATTTTAATTTTTCCAACCCTTGGGGTACGACCGTAAAAAAAAGATAACCCGATATGGTGATGAATGTCAACATTTCATGATACTCTAAAACCCAAAAAAGTGTTTTTTGCAATGTTGTATGTCTGTGTGTATGTCTAAACCTAAAATTATGAGCAGTTTACTAGAGTTTAAAAAGAGATAATTTCGATTATCTCAAAATCCACTGAACTATTTTGTTTAGAAATTTTATCAAGGCGTTGATTAATATTATAAACAATATGGCTTTTTTAGGTGACCTGGCGGTCTAGGGGTAAGGTGTCAGACTTTTATGCTGGCGGCCAGGGTTCAATCCTCGGTCCCAGCAAAGATTTATCTGATTACCAAAACCTTCCTTCACCTCTGACAAGACATCTTGTGAATGTGAGGAATGCCAGGCCTCCACCGTGGTTCGGATTCCACGTTAAACTGTAGGTCCTCCATTTAATCTCACAATCACCCTACCATTACACATTAGCGTGAGTGCGTACAACCTGAACGGGTAGTAAGACGTAGTGCTAATAACAATAATAATTAATAATATAATAATAATATGGCTATCTTTATTTTCTCATCAAAATGACCTCTAGGGTACCTTACAGAAGCAAAAATTTCCGTTTCTTCGCAACTATTTGAAATACTAAATAGCTTACCATTGCAAAATTGTAGAACCATTAAAAATAAAATTAAAATATTTTAAATAAATCATTATAAAATCAATAGTTTCTGAGATATTAGTAAGTATATTAATACAATCTTGTAATCTTTAGTTGTACACATACCACCTACGTTTTGACGCAAAAATTCTCTAATGCCATAGAGTAAGTAAATAAGTAATTCTCCTAAAAAGTGGAGGTTCTTTTTCCTTTAACCTCTTAGAGGAAATGTTTGTACAGCTACAATCTATCTCTATCATTATAGATTCAATAATATATATTTATCTTTTATACACGCAGATATTTATAAATGAGGAATTTAATAGTAATTCGATAGCCATAAGATTGGAAACCTTTAATAAAATGTCTAGAATTTTATCCAGAAGTCAGACATTTTAACACGAGGTTCTGACCCTTTTGGGCCCAATATCGATCTTTTTTATTGGTCCAAATATACAAATGAGAACTTTAATTATTTAAAAATAAAATTATAAAATTTAAAACTGGGAGTCATGAAATGTTTTACGTTAATATAACGTAATTTGTGCTCAGGTTTGATGGTGTATATCATTTCGTTTCACACAAATTACGAGTTTTTATTAAATATTTCCATTCAAAAAAATGGAGTTAGAAAGTCAGTTCGGAGTTCTATACTATTTATTTTAAATAAAGACTAGCCAGATGTTTAACAAAAAAAAATATTATAATTCACTCTAAAATGTCATTTTTTAACCATGGAGCTAGCACCTTTAAACATGTTTACATAATTATAAAGATGGGTGCTGTTCCTATGGTGTATTGAATTGTTGCGAGCAATGATCTTCATCAAAGCGAGAAAGAGAGAGATTATCTCTCTCTCACACGCAACTGAATGAAAACATGAATGCTTATAATATAACGCATTCAGTCTTTAAGCTGCATCAGTGATGGGAAGATTGCTTGGTCCATTGTGTTAAAGATTTTTTTCACTATAGCGGCATTCTATTCGGTTTATTTCAAGAGCACAGATTAAATACTTCATTCACTTACTAATATAACAAACAATACTTTCTGTATTTCAAAGATCTTTTAATATCATTGTTGCTTAGTGCCCCTTTAGCTAAAGGAGTACTTCTCATAGAAGTAGAGTACAATAGGCTTATAAAGCTTGTGTGATGGTACTTGTGTTTTATTAATGGGATAACACAATCAACCGTGGGATTGTGTGTTCTTTTATCTTTTAACCTTCACGTGATATGATGCTTTATATATTTTTACTTTCTCATATAAGGAAATAATTTTAATCATACTAATGTTTAAGTATGCTGCCTTGGTGGGCGAGAGATTTTCATGCAGACGTTCAGCAGTAACGCAATATTTAATTCCACAATGCGTTATTAAAAAACACTATTAACATAAAAAAAAGTTAAAGGCTACCAACAGGACTCTTTTCCTTAACATTCCTATTTTTGAGTGTTATTAATAGAAAAAAAGTGTGAATCTGTGACATTAACTTATTTTCAATGAATTTGTAATCATGTATGCGGAGCGATAAGACTAGGCTTCTTCTTTTAAAAAAAGCTCTAAATTTAACCATATTATAACAATTCCTTTTTTATAAGCTGGAAATAGGAAATCTTTATATATTTGAGAACTATCATTGAGCTTTCCTCTTTACCTTGAATGCAAAGATTTGTAGTTTACTTTCCCCTCTTTCTTATTGACATGGCAAAGGGTGGTGTTATGTGATGGATGACAGAATTGAGAAGTAGTTCCAGAAAACTACACAGATCATTGTTTTTTAAGCCGTGTGACCGGACAGCGAGTATTAATTTCTCTCCAACTAAGGTGGCAAGCTTAACCACAGGATTATTAATCCTGACGTTTTATTTGCCTAAAATCTCTAAAAAAAATGTGCTTCTTCCTTTAACTCTACCTGGATTACATCTGAACCAGTTTTATGGGTTTCATTCAAACCTGACATTTAGCTATAATATTATCATACCTCTAGGTGAAATTATGATTTAGATTACGACCCTGAAATTAGGGGTAATTTTCTAATTACTTATTTTAAGGTTCAACATTTTTAAAACGTTTGCTTTAATAATTCTGTTTTAAACGAACATCTAAGGAATGTTTTTCACGATAAATAAAATTCTATACTAATTTTTAGGAAAATCTCTTAAATGTTTTTATTGAGTAATATTGTTTTAAAATTTGAAATTTGTAGAAAATGTATTTGATAACTTGGATGCGTATAACCCGGACGGGTAGTAAGACGTGGTGCTAATAATGCTAATAGTAATAACTTGGTTGGAAATTTATATATGGGGAGTGCTTATTATGTTATTATTATTATTATTATCCCTGCGTCTTACTACCCGTTCGGGTTATACGCACTTATGCTAATGTGTAATGGTAGGGTGATTATGAGATTAAATGAAGGACCTACAGTTTAACGTGGAATCCGAACCACGGTGGAGGCCTGGCATTCCCCACATTCACAAGATGTCTTGTCAGAGGTGAAGGAAGGGTTTGGTAATCAGATAAATCTGTGCCGGGATCGAGGATTGAACCCCGGCCGCCAGCACAGAAGTCTGACACCTTACCCCAAGACCATCAGGCTACCCTTTATTATGTTAAATAGGAATATATGTTCATTCTTCCATAAAATATAATTTGATTTCAAAAATTGGTAATTTTCAAAAATTTGCTTTAGCAGGTTTAATTGAATTTACATCGGAGGAGTGTTTAATATGATTATCAAAATTATTTTCTGTTTTTCTGAAGGAAAGCCTACTGTAGTTATTTTCCTTTGGAAAATTCGTCACACAAATTTGATAGACTATACAAGAACGTATGTACGAATGTGTCGTTGGGGAGCTTTTTCAAAAGTCCTTGGATACAACACCACCTTTTACTAACCGATCGGTTTACACACACACGCTTTTGGCTAAAGCTGAAAGCACTAAAAAGATAAGATCCAAATGCCAATGAACAACTTCTCAAATAATCTGGTTTAAGCCCCGGTTAGGTTGAGGGTTTGAATACCAGGTATATGAATTTGGTGTAGTATCTCACAAAAGTAGTTTTCGCTGTTGTTTCACCCCATCCTAGCTCAACACGAATTTAGATGCATTTCTAAATTTTGTAATTTTCACTTAAATTCCTCATTCCCTAAAGCTAGGTTCACTTTAAATTTCCTACACTAAATTCCATACAAATTAAATATAGTATTTACTTTACCAAATTATTACCAAATAATTTTCTCTTTATAAAAATGTTACTTTCTACAAACGAACCATGTGTAGGCCTATCGTTATTTATTGTGAAAGTGAACACTAATTACAAATTAGTCAAATTTCTCAACGCTAGTAAGCTTGTATTTGGAGGATGAAGTTCGAATACCAATTGTTTGAACTATCCTTTTCCAATATTATGTTTTTAATCATGTATCATTGTCAAATCTGTTCTTTTTTTTTATTCCCGCCTTTCTACCCTTTCGGGCTAAAAGAACATATAAATAATTACTCATGGGTAGTAATAATTGAGGTATAACTTAAAGGAAACTTATTCCCATTTTCGCTGAGGTGGAGTGAGAAACCATCTAAGAAAAAACACTCTCATTACATCTGGCTGAGATTCGAACCCTGATTCAACCATCCTTGCAAACCAGATTTAATAAGCTTAATAATTTAAAGTTAAGTACATCCTATTACCCACCTCGGGGTCGTGATTAGATGACTCGCTAGTTTAGTGTTCAACTATACTGCCGAGGATGGGGAGATCGGGGTTCGAATCTCACTCGGGAGAACGGGGGGTAGTTTTTTCTAAATGGTTTTACGCTCTCCCTCCACGCAAATGTGGGTTCACTGTATCTGTATTCAACCTTACCAATTCCTAAAACATTAGCGTAGTTAGTAATTAGTCGTATAACCCGAACGTGTAGTAAGACGTGGTGCTAAAAAACCTCCCTCTTGACTATAGAATGTAATCTTCTTATAAATAAAAATTATTTCTTAACTACTTTAAACATAAGGTCTATTAATTTCTAAATATGTGGGCTTTAGAGCGCACATTAATATGTGTGGGGAGAATATACATAAAAGGGAAAAACTATCCCTAACGCACCCATTTGAGAAACAAACCTTAACATTCCCATCACAAATAATACTGTGTAGTGTGAGCCTGTTACCTTAAACCACGAAACCACATGTACTGGTGGTTAAGTAGTTACATATTCATAGGTCAAACATACTAATTAATCTCACTGAGGTGCACAAGGACTACATTTTAAGCTCATTTATTCTAGTTTGCCAGTGAAAAGAGGTCACTTTTCAATTCCTCATTGGAGATTTTTAGGGTGTTTTTCCTCAAATAAATCCACTCTTCCTTTACATAAATGTAAGTACATTCCATCAAAACTTTAACATCATAATCTATAACCCATTAGTGTATTTAAATGTTTATAGCCCGGAAGGGGGGTAAAATGCGGAGAAAAATATTACAAAAGGTATCAATTAAAAAAAATAGTAAAAATCTTTTGTGAAAAAATTCAAGCAGACACTTAACCATACCTTAACATTTGTATGAGTAAATTGTTGGGGTAAGGGTGAATATAGACAAAAGTAATATTTTTCTAGGTGCCCTCGTGGGAAATTGTCCGTTTTATCAACAGTTGGTAATCTCAGGACCTCTGGACGTGTCCTTTTATATACAGTTTGGAGGCAAGATAAGTATCATGGCCAGAGCCGCATTCAGAGAGGCATCAAGTATTCATGCGTTGCCGTCAAATTGAACCTCAGACATGACAACAACGTCGTTATAAGCCTCATGTGCGTGTGTGTTCCAGTGCTACCAACCTAGATTTTTATACCACTGGATCTAACCTTTTTTCCAAAGTATATACAGTGGATAGAATAATCAAATAACCGCCATTGGGAGTTTTTTTTTAAATTATTTTTTAACTTTTTAGAGTGGTTAAAGTGATTTTTATATTACTTTCTTTTGTAACTGAGTCTTACCACCTGTTTTTATACGCCTATATACTAATTATGTTAATGAGTGCTAGAGACGTGTGAGGTTAAATTTAAAGGAAGTGAAACCACATTTGCGTGGATGAATAGTGGGAAAACACTTAAGAAAAACCACCATCAGTAATCCCGACCGGAGTTTAAATCCCGTTCTCCTCATCATCGTTAGGCCAGTACATGGCAAGAGTGACGCCTGAGACCAATCAGACCTCAAAGTTGGTTTTATTTGTTTTAAAGTAATCTAGGAATTAAATAGGTAAATTACGATCTAGTTTGGCATTCGTTGCCATGCTAATCTTTTCAAGTGGGCTTGAAAGTATTCTCCCTCTCTTTATATAATATTAAATTGCTTAGAATATTAATTTAAAACAGTATTTTTCAAAGATAAGAGATTTTGGTTTTTCAATACAATTTAAATTAAATGTAAAATTCATTTTCTTAGTTAAGGCCACTAAACCATTTGTAGTAAACAATAGCGCATACTTTCTTTAGCAGTATCAAAATGAATAGCACGGTGCAGCACACAGAATTTCCTTCTATTTTATCTTGAATATAAACATTTATTTTAAAACTTTTATATATTTGTGAAACTACATAATATACATTGTTGCAGAAACACTCCTCCAAAGAGTATAAATAAATGAATACACAATGCCATAGAAACATTGAGAAGGAAGTAATATCTCCACCCACCAAAGAGCATAGCAATCAATATTGACTGTCAAAGAGTTACATAAAAAATACATATGTATATATATTTGCTTACAGCTCAAAAAATATTGGTTTTGCAAATATATAATCCAACTCAAGGGTGTTAACTTTGAATAGTACTAGAACCTCACAATGATAAGTTATTACTTATCTCAAATAGTTGTTGAGATATGATCAATATTGGAGTTTTTTGCCTATTTAAGGTACCCTTTTTAGTCTAATGGTAAATTTATTTCAGTAATTTCTGTATAACGTTATTTTATTTTATTTACATAAAAAACAAACCAAGAACTTTTTTCCTCCTTCATAAAATACGTACCTATAAAATCTGAGTGATAGATTTGGAACTTTATTTATTTGAAGGTTTTTTAAAACTCCCATCAAACTCTCCTACAGTAGCATTACTACTTCTTTGGTGCTGACTGACAGCTAGTAAGAGTGACCAGACCAAATTATGTATCCCTACACTGAACCATATAATCTGCATATACGTATGTTTAGCGGCTGTAACTTTTGACAGTCAAAATTTAGGTCTATACAAGAAACATATGTGAAAGTTTTATTATTTTAAACGGTCTAGGGGTAAGGGGTCAGACTTCTGTGCTGGCGGCTGGGGTTCAATCCTCGGTCACGGCACAGATTTATCTGATTACCAAACCCTTCCTTCACCTCTGACTAGACATCTTGTGAATGTGGGGAATGCCAGGCCTCCACCGTTGTTCGGATTCCACGTTAAACTGTAAGTCCTTCATTTCATATCACAATCACCCTACCATTACACATTAGCGTAAGTGCGTATAACCCGAACGGGTAGTAAGACGCGGTGCTAATAATAATAATAATAATAATAATAATAATAATAATAATAATAATAATAATAATAACAATAATAACAATAATAATAATAATATTTTAATTTTTTTACCTTTATATGTTGTTAATAGGACTAGTATTAGTTATTAATTTATTCTTCAATATTAAACATTTTAAATTTTTTAGCATTTAATACCATTCTAGTTTTTTATTATCTATTATTATTATTATTGTTATTAAAATACTTTTACACATTTAAATAAAAAATTATAAATAATTATTTGTTGATAATATTATTACTAACATTAAAAATGTGAAAAAACTAAGCAAGTAGTATTACACAGAGAAAAAACCTGTCATAAACCTTTTTAACACTATTACAACAAATAAGTCATATTTGTTATGAACATGATTGTACCTTTTAAGTGTTTTCCAACGGGGTCACGAGAATTTCTTCTACTTCATCATATTCGTTGTCGTCCTCTTTATCATCTTTAGCTAATTTAATGTAATAGGTGGGTGGGCTTTACTTGCATCCATTTTCATCTTCCGGTCCCAAATTTCTTTAATAAGTTTCTCGTAATGGTCAATTTAACAAACAAAAATCCATATCTTAATAATATGCTTAGGCCTATAAAAAAATACACTGTAGGACCTATTGACTATTCAAAAGATATTCAAATTTATAAATTCTATTTCAGATTCACTTCTCCTAAACAGTTATAAAGTACCTAATAAAACTACAACAACAATGACATAACTTGAAGTCTTAGCCTGGTATTTATTTAATCAACACTGGGGAAAGATTCGCTAGTATGTCTTATTACACTTCACAGATTTTTTTGGAATACTATAAAAACCCTAAAACCTGAGGTTTAGCCTAGAGATCAACACAACATAATCTTGGGGTTAAAAGATATATTTTATAGTATTGATACACCGATTTGAACTTTTGAATAATGTATATTGATCACTGAGAAACACTCGCCTTATATCAAACCCCCATTGTTATTTTGGATGGATAATTATTTAAAGATTACTAAAAAAATATTTATTTTCCAAGGTAAACACGCTCACACACCGAACTAGTATTCACAAAAGAACACTCGGATTACTAAGTAGCTGAATTAATATTAAAAAGGGACAGTGTATTATTTTTTTTAAGTATAATTATTAACCTTAACCATAACATAGACATGCCTAAATACTCAACTATAAAATATTTGGTTCGCTTGAACTTGTGGACACACGCACGTGGTTATATTAATTGTATCTTATATGATTATTCACTGTTATAATGTATATTTAAAATTGTTAAATTTTGGTTGTGAGAATAACCGTTCAGTTGTTGGTATAGTTTTAAAGTTTGCTTTTGATGTTTAATTCAAATTAATTATTAAATTCAAGAGCTCGTTAAAACAGGTCTTAGATGAAAAAACAAATATGGCCACTGAATAGAAGCTATGCTGCCAGTTGATGACGTAGTAGGCAGCCTTGTTGCCGGTTGGATTGCAAATTGAATTAATACTCGTGTTTACAAAATTTAAACTTTATTTTATTTCGCAAAAATGTTGTATGTCTTTACCTGTTAAAGATATGCGAGGCCAGTTATAAAAATATAAATTACTGAATATAGCACCATTAGATGTATATTGTATAATGCCACTCTCTATTTAACCTGTAAATGCCATAAAAGTTAAAATAAAAACGAGAATGAATTTACTAGACTTTTATCCTTAAATTTGATTATGAAAATACATTTATACTGTAATTCTTAGGGAAGTATTGTTAAAAGTGATTGATAATATTTTTAGTGATAATAATACTAATATTACCAAATAATTATTTCCAAACATGTTGACCAAAGTGCATTACTGAAAGAATCTGCTAGCTTCTATTAGCTGTCATGTAAAACCAAATTAGTGCTAGTTCTATTGTACTAGGAGTAAGCGACATCTTGTTTGTTTTTCCTGATATGTCGGTAAAACCCGCTTGTGCTGTTAAACTATCCAATTTGTTTTTTGTTTGCATTGTAAACTCGACTCAATTCAAGACTTTGCCATAAAATTATATTGAAGCGGCACACGAAACACAGTTTTTGACATAAAAATAAAACGAAATTGACAACTTTATTTGGAGTTTTGAAGATTCAAGGCATTCGAAGAGACGTCGCTATTTCACGCCCTGACCTTATTGGTAAAGTTAAATTTCTGTTTTTACGTCATTGACATTTTTATGTATTTTAAATACAATTAGATTTTAATAAGACGGATCTTTTAGAAAAAAAAAGTTCATTAAACTTAAACCATATATTTATAATATTATCAGCATTATTTTATAGGTATTGATTATATAAACTGACAGCTGCAGGACGCACTCATGACTTGACGCATTAATACGTGAAAGTAGATCCTGTAGCGTTTATGAATATTTCCTAGACATTTTACTATAGCTAAGCGATAATTTAAAAATACTATTTAGTCTGACTTAATAGTTTTGCCACTGGTTTCTGTAATCTGATGTTAAAGGAGCAGGGTTGGATTCTAAGATCAGACAACACACTAAATATCTGTACGGATTGGGCTTTGCCCATTTCCACTCTTACCCCCCACCCTCCCCCACCTCTAAACCATTCACAGTGATAAAGTATCAACCATAGGACTGGATAAAGTGTCTGTTCTTGCTTTAACATGCGCTTTGCATCTTACAAGTCATCCGGGTTGTTCGCATATTTACAATATTGAAGAAGATTGTACTTCACGTTGGCGACAAGGTGACCGCCTTGGTCAGCGAGATAATATAAACCGCTGTCGGAACATATGGCCTAAAATGCAATGATATGTGTTGCTTTCTGGATCTTCTTCTATATTCTGTCCAAGCTTATGCTCCTTTTCACCCCCCACCTACAGTCACTCTTCGTCATGTCAACAAGAAAGAGGGGAAAGAAAACTACAAACCTCTTATCTTAAGGTAAAGAAGAACGCCCAACGCCAGTGTTAAAATATCTTAGAATCATCTGTTGTGAGCCTATAAACGAAATGAATGTATTGTTAGTTTTATTTATGAAAGAATAATAAACATTTAAAGAACAAAGAGCACATTGCTCGCCACTCGAGATATAGACCGGAACTAACAAAGACGTTACACAAGACGCTTTGGTGACGTCATCAGAGGAGTGGCTTCATAAATCTTAAAGCAGAACAGTTACCAAACCCGTGTTTGCTGTTACAGGCCTAGTTAAGAGAATGTTCATTTATTATACACAACACCCCCTCTCAAACACGTGTAAACTTTATTAATGTCTATCACGCCAAGTCCTTGTATGCACTGATGATGGCTTGGTCCGAACAGTCCTTTCGTGAGCACATCAGCTACCATCTTGTTTGTTGGAATGTATTTCACATTGATTTCGCCTCGTTCAAAAACTTCACGCACATAGTGATGCCGAATGTCAATGTGTTTGGTACGAGAGTGGTACACAGGATTATGCATGAGCTTTTCTGCTCCTTGATTGTCACAATAAACAAGAGTTGGTATTGCATTAACACTCAAGAACCCGATTTCTTTTAACAGGTTTCGTAAGTAAACTGTCTCTTTTGCTGCTTCCGTAAGAGCCATGTACTCTGCTTCAGTGCTTGAAAGAGCCACGGTGGATTGTTTTCTCGCCTCCCATGTCACGGCAGAGCCTGCCACTTGAAAGGCGTAGCCTGTGTATGATCTTCTGTCATCAAGGGCTCCTCCCCAATCTGCATCCACGTATCCAATCAGTTCAGCGCCAGATCTCTTGTAGACTAGTCCATGGTTGCTCGTACCTTTCAAGTATCGTAAGACGCGCTTCGCCGCAACCCAGTGTCCTTTTCCGGGGTTTAGGTTGTACTGGCTCAAAGAGCTCACCGCATACGCAATGTCTGGTCGTGTAGATACTGCGAGGTACATCAGAGAACCGATGAGTTGCTGGTACGGAACTTCGCTCATTTCCTCTGCCTCCTCCTCCGTAGATGGCTCCATGGCTTTGGATAATTTGCTGTTTCCATCTAATGGGGTATTTACCGGTTTGCAGTCTTGCATTCCGAACTTTTTGAGAACATCTTCTATGTACGATTTCTGTGACATAGTGACCAACTTTGAATTTTCATCTTGTTTGAATTCAATTCCAAGACAGTAGTGCAGCTTTCCTAAGTCTTTCATTTGGAAGTTTTGAGACAAATCGTCTCTCAATCTTGTGTAGGCTTCTTTACTGTTTGTAGCTATGATCAAATCATCTACATAAACAACCACGATAAGAGTCACACAACCATCATTCATGTGGTACACACACTTGTCACAATCTAATTGTTTGAGTCCAAAAATTTCTAGTCTCTCGTGCAACTTTTTGAACCACTGTCGGCCCGACTGCTTTAGGCCATATATGGACTTTTCGAGTGAACAAACCAGATGCTCCATTCCAGGGGTAATGAAACCGTCCGCCTGTTCCATATAGATCTGTTCGTCAAGATCTCCATTTATGTAGGCCATTACAACATCAAGCTGATACAAAGTAAGGCCTAACTCAGCTGCTAGGGCAGCAACTAGTCTTATTGAGCTAAGTCTCGCAACAGGTGAAAATGTTTCATGGAAATCAATCCCTGGGCGTTGGTTATAGCCCTTCGCTACCAACCGAGCTTTCCGGCGTTCGACATTACCGTCTGGCCCATACTTTGTTCTGAGTACCCACCGACAACCAATGACAGCTTTATCTTTTGGGCGTGGTTTCAATGTCCAGGCCTTGCTGTGTGTCAGAGCGTTGAACTCAGCTTCCATCGATTTCTGCCACTCAGCTGCATAAGGTCCTTCTAAGGCTTCTTGTACAGATGGATTTACTGCCTCTTCATACATCAAGCTCGCACTTTCAGGTTTTGGCGTAACCAGATTAAAATGTTTTGCTGGTCGTCCCGGCTTTCCTGTTTTAATCAATTTAGGTCGACCAGGCCCCCTCTTATTCTCAATCACTGTGCAGTCTTTGCTTAAATTTTTTGATTTGAGGTAATTCTCATTGACTTCAATAGGCCTATCAGGATCAATGGGATCACTTTCTTGAACTATATCTACATGTCCATCAGCATTAGAAATAGGGTCTTTCACACTGTTATCAACATATAAGTAAGAAGGTTCAAAGTTCGCACACTCCTTTTGTTCATCCGAAACTTTGACAGTTTCAAAATTTTCCAAAAATTTTACATCTCGGCTTCTCAATATTTTTTGTTTTTCTGGGTCCCAAATTCGATACGCTTTCGATTCAGTAGAGTAACCCACAAAAATACCTGCCTTGGATCTTGGGTCAAACTTTCCTTTATTTGGGGCCTTATTCAGCATATATGCCTTGCAACCAAACGTCTTGAAATGTCCTATTTTTGGTTTTAGCCCGAACCAAATTTCATAAGGGGTTTGTTCTTCCAGCTGTTTTGATGGACATCTGTTTCTGATGTAAGCAGCTGTGGCAATCGCTTCGGCCCAAAAACTTGTTGGTAAGCCAGACTCCAACAGCATACATCTTGCCATCCCCACCAGCGTGAGATTCATGCGTTCAGCTTTGCCGTTCTGTTCTGGAGTTTCTGCTACGGTATGTTCTCTTCTTATCCCTGCGATGCGCATTTCTTCTGTGAACTCTTTTCCGCAGTACTCCAGGCCATTGTCTGTCCGCAAAGTTTTGATTTTCTTTTCGTGACGGTTTTCCGCTAATGCTTTGAATGTTTCAAAAGCCTTTTTAACGTCACTTTTATGTTTTAGAAAATGAACTTCTACCCAGTTAGATTTATCATCAATAAACGTTGCAAAATAAGAAGCACCACCATGAGATTTCACTCTCATTGGGCCACAAACATCTGAGTGCACTAATTCAAGTAATTTTTCACTCTTCGACTCAGACCTTTTTGGAAAAGGCGTAGCAACTTGCTTTCCTAAGATACAGGTTTCACATGTTGAAAATGTTTCTGATTTCTTAAAATCCATACCGCTAACCATGTCTTTCTGAACGAGTTTCTGCAAGTCATACGCATTTAAATGTCCGTATCTTCTGTGCCACTTTTCAAGTTCACTAAGATTGCCTGCCTTACTCACGTTAGCTACATGTGTCGAACTCTCACTTTGCATGTAAGGTTCGATAAAATACAAATTTCCACGTTTACGAGCAGTTAACAACACTTCACCATTTTCGACAATTTCAGCATCATTTGCATTAAAACACACGCTTCGCCCTTTTTCAACAGTTTTTGAAATTGAAAATAAATTTGTCTTAAGTGTGGGTACAAAAAGAGTGTTTTCTAACCTCACTTTTACAAATTGGCCCTTTTTATTTGAAACATTCATTACTGCAGTTCCAATGCCTTCAATGTCAGTTGTTCTGTCATCCGCTAACCTAACCTTCTGACTTATGGTTGGCGTGAGTTCCAAAAAACTATTCTTGTCGCGGCACATGTGTGTTGTTGCTCCACTGTCAACACACCACACGTCATCTCTTCTCGTTAACTTCGCACAGAGAGTGCTCACTGAAGATGATGTCAATGTCACGATCTCTTCTGCTGCTGCATGGGTTTGCTCTGATGCCATCGAAACTTGCTTTTCATTCGCCATTTTTGTCCAGCAATCGGCTGCCTTGTGTCCCAATTTTTTACAATAGTTACACTTATATAACCGTTTTGATGCTTTAAAATTCCTATTTTGATTTTGCACACCACTTTGACCTTTGATCTGAAAAACTTTATTATTTTGATTTGTAGGTAGGCCTACACAGTTTTTATCTGGAGGTCTGTTTTTATTTAGACTTCGCCCTATGGAAGATTTTACATAGAAAGCGCCCGCACCATTTAAGTCTGCTTTCTTGTCCTGTCTTGCACTGAATTCTTCTAGAAGTTTTACTTTCAAAGACTCTGTGTCCGGTAGTTCATCTCTAGCTTCGATTGCACAACGAAAATTATCGTAGCTATCTGGCACACTGTATAATAACACGATGGTTAATAATTCTTCAGAAATGCGAATATCCATTTCATTGAGTTTGTCAACTGTGTTGAGAAAATTCGTGAGATGATCCGCCATGTTTTCTCCTTCTTGCATTTTTGTGAACAAGAGTTTTTTCAAAAGTGTAGCTTTTCTTGCAGGCCCTCTAGACTGGTAAACTAGTTCTAGTTTTTGCCAAACGTCTTGCGATGTTTCACAATGTCTTATGTGACAAAGTTCTGTAGGACTCACAGCTAAAATAATATCAGCTTTAGCTTTACGGTCAGCTTTGTCCCACGTGGCCGCGTGTCTAGCGGTATCAGCAATTGATTCCACGTCAGCACCTACAGCCGCTTTAGGCCTAGGATTGGTTCCATCGACGTATTCCCAGTGGTCGTTCTTAATTAAAATTGCTTCCATTTGTTGTCTCCATGTATCATAGTTTTCCTTTCCCAGCTTTTCTATATGTGTCAAGAAGCCGGCCATCTTGAATTAATGGATGTGATTTCAGGCGGCACTAACGATATTTATATTACCGCATTTACACTGCCCTATCACGTTAACAAAACAAATAGTCAATGTTTATCTTCTTCCAAAACGTTAATACAGCGTCCTGAACCCATAACCTGTTAGTTTTATTTATGAAAGAATAATAAACATTTAAAGAACAAAGAGCACATTGCTCGCCACTCGAGATATAGACCGGAACTAACAAAGACGTTACACAAGACGCTTTGGTGACGTCATCAGAGGAGTGGCTTCATAAATCTTAAAGCAGAACAGTTACCAAACCCGTGTTTGCTGTTACAGGCCTAGTTAAGAGAATGTTCATTTATTATACACAACATGTATTTACTAGAGGAAGGTTAAATATATGGCAAATATGCTTGAAAATGAGCTAATGTCACATCTCCACACATGTAAGTACATTAATAAAACTAAAAATATAGGATTGTTAGGGGAATAGAGACTTGTTGGAATCTTTCGACTTTATTTTGATTTAAAATAGCGTAAAATTAAATATTGCATTAAAGCTGAATGTCTGCTTGTAAATTTCTCGCATACTTAGGGATAGTGAGTGATAAACCATTTAAAGGAAAACACCTCATTGAATCCTACCAGCATTTTAACCACAATCTCCCTATCACCGGTAAACCAAACAAGAGGAGAATAACGTATTTGTCCACGTGCCCTCTGATGTATAATTTCTAGTATATTAAGTTAGTGTATATGTCGTGGGAGTGATATAGTATAGAAAGTGTACCCTTAAGAGCCCGTCTCACCCCACAGATAACGCGTGGCTTAGGTTGGTAATACTGGTCGAGCCAAGCGTCACACCTTGGAGCGGTTTTCATTCAAAAATAGTGGAGTTGATTCCTTTGAAACAATTTTACTGTATTAGTAAAATAAATGCAACTATAATGAAATAAATATTCATTTAATAATAAGTTTAATCAAAAGTTCCCACTCTTAACATAGCATTTAAAATTACTGTTTAGTTGCATAACATAAAGCTAAATTCTGTTCACAACCTGACTGGAGAACGGCTTGTGCTAAATAAATTCCAATTTTCAAATTCAGTCCACCGTGCGTTAAGCTGCCATATCGTATGTGCAAATAAAATTATTCAGGATAAATTAATAAAACTAGGTTTCTACAAAATAACTAATTTTTCACATATAAGTAGCATTTAAACCGGACCCCAAACCAAGAATCCATTAAAAGAAAGTATCCTTGCAGCTTGGTTTTGACATTGAGGGCTTCCAACAAAACACTCCCCAGTATAGAACATAACACTACAATTTGGCTCGACAACGTGGGAATTCCAAAGAAGGACTCCACAATGAGCACTAAACGTTAACTCTACAACTAAATTGAAATATATTTATTTTAATATGACAAAAACAAACTATTTGGCTGGTTTTAATTTTGCTTGCTCAGTGATCAATTAAACCTTATAATAAATAATAAATGGGCTTACTAATAATAAACGTTCAGATTATTTTCGTTGACTTGTAATCGAAACAAAAACTTGGTTAGTTTGTTTAATACAGTTAAAACTGCCTACATTGGTGTTTAAGGTGAGTTGGAAGGGATCATGACAAAAGGTCAGTGGTTTTGCAGTTTTTATGGTAAAATCTTTTTTTTGGCCATAATAAACCAAATGTTGCTCCAGTACAAACAAAAACTAATTTTGTTCATATGGTGACCTCAGCATTTCTTAATATCAATCAAGAGTGTCTTGAAATTTAATGACAACTTTTTCTCTTCATAAAATGTTTTTGTCATCTAATGCTGGTATGCTCATGACAGACAACTGTTGAAATCATCATGCGTATAAAACTAAACTTTATGTTTGTACTGGAGCAATATTTAATTTATAAAAAAAAAAAGGTTTTGCCATAAAGTCTGCAAAATCACTTCACTTTTCTCACGTCCCTTTCGATACAACCCTAAAACATAAATTATTTTATAGCTTTGCCAAGGTTTTATCGTTGACTTTTTTGTCAGTTTAGAATTTAAGTTCTTATTTTCGTTGTTTGTGTCATTTTTGGCATTTTAGCGCATTTTTAGTCATTTTAAGGCTTTTTTTCTAATTCTGTCAATAGTGTTGAATGAGTATGTTTTTAAATACTATCTAAATTTTATAAATACTTGTAAGCCCAAAAAGTATTTTCTTTAAGCGTATAACCCGAACAGGTAGTAAGATACGATTCTTAAAGAATATCAACACACAATTTTCGGATTAAGATTAAAATGCGGGCCATGAAATTTGTACACGCTTAGATTGTGTGATTGTAAAATACATATTCTTGGTGAGAAACTCCAAATAAATTTGAAAGGGTTGCGTTAGAAAGGGGTACTTCTGAAACACGTATTTTTAAATCAATGTCAGCAAAATGAAAGAGTTTAGTTGTCAAATACTTTACATTGCATTTTATATTTTGTAAAGTTTGTGAGTGATTTTGTCGTGTGCATTCATCGCGAGCTTTTGTCGATAATTTTAAGTCATATTTAGACCCTTTAGATCAAATTAGAGGTAGTTTTTTGGATAATTATTAGGTTATTATATTCTTGGCCCTGATAATAATTAAATAAAATTGGTAATAATAAATTAATTTAAAAAACCGTGAAGCATATCCACGGGAAAAGTCATCGGTTTCTTCTTGAGTTTCCTATTGACAGAGAGGTTGTAGCTTGAATTCTGAAAGGAAATACTCAGGTGGTTTTGCTTTCTACCTTCGTGGAAATACGGCTAACCTTCTTTTAAAAAAATCTGCCATCCTAATCCTTACTCCATTAATACAAATATTGCGATATCTCATAACGGTAGTAAGCAGGTAAATAATTTCTAGTCAACTTCAAATGATTGGTACTTCCCGTGATATCGCTTAAGTTTGCATGGTGAACTTTTGTCTCCGTCGAAGTTCAAATCAAAGTATCTCAGAGAAGCACAACTATTACGATTTAAAGAGCAATGATTACAAAGCATGGGCGATTTCGATTAATAAAAATTACATAAATATTCAAAATATTAAAATCTATTCATATGAAAAAACAAACATTTACTGGTATTCAAGTAATCTTTTTACTAAATTTCAATATACATTTTTAAATTATGATTACTTTTAGAACAGGAATAAAAAAAACATGACTAGTTACTGAAATACAAAGTAATCGAATTGTTTTAGGCAAACAATAGGCTTTGCCTTTAAATTTTTACTATTATTTTGGATGTGGAAATTGGGAAAGAGGGTAAATTAATGTTTTATTGAATGTGAATTTTTTTTATCTATTCTTCTTTTACAAAAAAAAATGGCATGCTATATATTTGTGGGTATTCGTTAATTTTTAGACATCTGATTGAATGTGGATGGGGGAGGGAAGGGAAATGAGGGAGAGGAAGCGGGGGAAGTGGATGAATGAGTTCGACTGTAAGTATTGAAGGGGAAAGCTCATCATGAGAACTAGTCTGCCGTGAAGCAGCTACCAATGGACAAAAAAAAAAATCAACAACAGTGCGAACGAGATTGACGGATTTGATCTATGTCCTCCCTACGTATACCCACCACCCCCTGTGTAGTTGTTTAATACCCCTACCATCACCCCCTGTGACAAGCTGAAACCCCTGTGGACCATGTTGTTCCCGCTAGGAGTGCTGAATCAGACAGAAGCACACAAAGAGAGAAACTCTGCTGAATCCATTGAATTAAATATATTATTAAAAGTATTGGAAGTTAACTTTTAGATTTGTTAAATTGTAAAATATTTTAAATTTTAATAAAGCTACTGGAATGTGGAATAAGAGTTACTTTAAGACAAAGGGCCTTATATATAGTCCTGCTTTAAAAGTCAATCTCTCTCCTGGTAGATGAATATTAAACAGTTCAGTTCCAGCTTCCAATACGAACAACAACCGATTCAAGTTGAATGGAAGATTTTCTGACAACCCAATCTCAATTATATGTAAGGCCGTTCGTCCAGTCTTGGAAATCAACCAATCTCCCAGTACACGCACCACAACCAGTACAGGTCGAATGGGAGATTGTTTGACTTCTTAATCGTGACTATAAGTATGACCCTAAGACTTACGTCAATGGTAACACTGAATAAACGTCAGTTTCATATAGTATGATTTACTGAGGCTCGGAGAAGTGGGGCTTGAATCCGACCGGGACAACCAAGAGTGTTTTTATCAAATGTTTTCCCATTCTTTCTCCACGGAAATATGAGAGCACATTCTCTCAATTTTACGATTCTTATCTACACCCCGTTTTCGTAATTAAATGTGAATAGCCTGGGCGTTAGTTAGACGTGGTACAAATATAAATATAGCTTAAGGGGAAAGCTTCGGTAGGTGAAAGCTCCACCGTAAATACATTCAGCTCTAACGTTATATTAATTAACCATCGATGGGTTATTTTAAAATTTGATTCACGTCATAATGAATTTAAAAGACTCCAACAGGATTGTTTTTCATGATTAAACATTTAATTATTTTGAGTTATAATTATAGAAAATTATATATGAAAATGTATCATTATCTCATTTTCAATGACATTAAAGGCATATTTATGGAGTTAGGAGACTCAGCATGATTAAATATGACCATATACTTAAGCTTACTCCAAATTATAGGGTCATAACACACAAATCATAACAGAAAATTGTAAAATATTTGATAACCAACAGCGACCAACCAAGTCTCTCTACCCGAAGTTATTTCCCCCCCTCTTTCTTATTTAGATTACAAAGAGAGTGTAAGCTTAGAACACAAAGGTAGTTCCAGAAAACGACATATACTAATGTATTTTAAGCCGTGTGTCCTGACAGCGATTGATACTTTCTCGCTGACCGAAGTGGTTGCTTTAATCTCCCAAACTGTTGTAGCGTATTACAGTGAGCTACAATTTACGCATTCGATCTAATATACAGTAGCCCCATGGCTTCTTTGGTGCTGACTGACAGCTCACAGCTGACCTCTGATAGTCTACATTTAGGTATATACCTAAATTTAGACAGTCAGAAGTGACAACTGCTAAACCCATGTTTTTGCAGATTATATGGTTCGGCGTAGGGATACATAATTTGGTCTGGTAACTTTTCAAAGCCGTCAGTCTGCACCAAAGAAGCCATGGGGCTACTGTAGCTTTGATCGTAAGTGATTAGTGATTTACAACAATAATCAGTATAAATTCATTCTAATCGATGACTAATACATTTACATCACTGAGCTAACCAAGTAAAACTTTGTTAAAGCTATATTTTAATAGTATTTTATAACACAGGGGTTTAATTCCCTTGGATAAGTAATTATTCAACTAAATTAAGGCAGATGGACTGGACAAGTAGAAAGAAAATTCATTTAAAAGTGTATTTCATGAAACAAGCCATGGCCTATATAAAAGTATAAATGATAGAGGTAATTTTTATAATCAATATTTTTAGGGCAGGACTGGACTGATCTTATGTGAACCGTCATGGACTCTAATTTGAGAGCTTGGAGTTTCGGTTCTAGATTAAAAAATTGTAATTTTTTTCCCAACTTTATACATTCTCTCACAAAAAGTGTTTCTGAATAATTTTACTAAAAATTCAAAAGAAAGATTTTCAATTATTTTTGCTCTTTCTTAACTTAACTTTTTTTTTACTAAACATAAATATAAACCTAACTACAGTCCAATTTCATATAAAGAACCTTATCTGAGAGCCAGAATGATTATTGGATCTATTTTCACGTATCATTATGGCAAATCATGTAAGCTGTATCTGTCACTTTAGATAGATAATCCCAATATGTATAAGATTATGTTATATATTTTGACCCCCCTCATCCCCCAAAAATATAAGTGTTTTATATAAGGTCTTTACTCTGAAAATTGGACTGTACTTACTGAATTACTTAGTCGAATAAAGCTGTTGCATAGTCTAGTATTAATGAGCACTAATGGAGTGAGATCTCAGCAGTGTTCCTACATAATATAGCATCATAAGTTATCATGAAATATTAATGGAGTTATAACGATTCAAACCAGCTCCCACTTCCAGCTTTCAGCTTCCAATTTATTCTCGGCTCTGACCAGCCATAAGTATATTCATAATGATTACAAGCCACGCTTATATCACGTTTTATAATACTTTGAGTCCCTTAATCTAGTCGTGGTTTCCTAATCGCTCGTCACACAAATGTGGGTGCTTTTAATCTAAAATGCATATTTCTCTATCCCAATTTCTTCAGTGTAGATATGCAAACGTCCCGGGTGGGTAGTATGACGTAGGGCAATTATAACTTAAGAGTTTATAAGAGAATTTTGAATTATTATAAATATTTTAATTTTTTGTTGAGAAGATATTTGTTCTAGCTAAATAAACAAACATTTTATCTAAGATAAATATTTATTGTTGCCTTCTTTAATAATTAATTTATATAAAAAAATACGCTTCCATGTCTATTGAAGGTTTACTGGTGTATTAGCCAAATCTTAATAAACTTCAACAATTATGTTAAAGTGTGTTAATAGCAATGAAATGTCAAAAAATATCTCCAATTAGGTTTATTTTAGAACAAATGTTTGTATATCAAGGATATGCAAATAGTTTTCTAACAAAGTAATAAAATGTTTAAAAACTTTTCAAAACTCACTCTAACGCCCTAAAGTCTACCAGAGCGCTGAGACGTATTGAAGATAACTGAACATCCCTCGTTATTTAAAATTAGGTTTGTTATTTAAAAATATGGTTCATGTAAAAATGGAGGTTAAGGGTACGAAAATGTCCCTCTATAGTGATAAAAACCGTACATTTAAGTTCTAAAACCAAATCATGTAAAGGTGTGATTATCACATTTTCAGAGAGGTTTCACACAACATATCAAAGGTATGATGTCGAAATAAACTTCTAAAGCTATTGGATGTTTAAGTGTAGTCAAAGCTTTCGAACTGTTATTCCCATAACAAATACAAAAAGTGTGAGGATTTTTCCTTTGCAGTAGAAATTACCTTTAATTCTAAAAAAAGAGCACACATGAATTCACAGGACGATAGAGATAAGAAACCAGACGGGGGTAGAGGTTAAGTTTAGACTCTAAGCTATGTGTTCTGACCACTCACCTAACCTCGATGGCACTAATATTAAAACTGTTTCCATCACGTACCAAAACTTGCTTGGCTTCTAGATAGAAATAAAATTTTAAAATAACAAACTTATTTCGAAGCCAAGGACAAAAGAGAAGCGCCAAACCGAACGCCTTCTTGCCAAAGTGCCCGCGAAAAGAACGATTTTCCGGTCATAAGTCAGTGAAGGGATTTAAAACTCTTAAGAGTACGGTATAACCATAACTCAGAACGGCCGAGGCGAGAGTTTTACTGCTCTTCTTCCTTTATTTCTTTCACCATTTTTTTTCTCGTCTTCTTCTCCTTCTTCTTCACCATAAAGCACACATCCAGAGTGGTAAGTCCGGACATATTGAGGTCACGACCACTGCCCCATCGGCTGATTATTATCATCATCAATGGTTCTTTTAGAGAGCGAGCTGCCTTCACCACAGTTCTGATCTAGACAAGGTCACGTCGGAATTGAAAAAAAGGGGGGGTGGTTGGGGTTGGGAGTAGAAGAATGGGATGAGAGGATTTCTGCTAAAACAGCCATTCATCTGTATCGGGTAATAAATCGCATGTGGTATCTCTCCCCTTCTATTTCTTTTACTACTATTTCATTCGCCGGCTTTTCATCATGAGCGTTATCACAGAAGTCGCTACCTGACGATGAGTGTAGTCTTTTGTTTCATTTGAGACCTACAGCTTGATTCACAGGCTCACCTAAAATATAGACCAGAATCTTCTTGAGTGGTAAAGCAAATCACAGGCAAGCAATAACGAACGGGTGTTGGCTCATGATGCTTGGCAAAGTAAACTTGAAGCAGCTGATGACATAGGCCTATTTGATTTCCTATCAGATAAACATATTTCTAGATTATTGCCATGATTGCTGTTTCAATGTCGTGTCTTGAAATAAATATTCATTGAACGAGAAAGGCACAAACTCTTTTCCTTTAACGAGTAATTGGCGGGAGGAAAGGCAGTTTCAGTTTAATAATCTTGAAATTTTTACAACAACAAAAAAAAACCTTTTTAGCCAAGATTAATAGAATATTTGTTCCAGTTGATAAACTCAGTTTTATTTTCTACATGGTGTTCATTTTCTAATTTTTTCAAATTATGTTAGAGCCTTCCTTTCATCCACCTAAATAGTCAATAGTATATATATATATATATATATATATATATTTTCAATAACTTAGATCTAGTTGAACGAAACAGTGCCCACCTCAAACTATTTAAGACTCCTATTACACGGAATATCAGGTGAAATAGGAGAATACTTGCATGTATTAGGTATAATAAATATGATTTTATTATATTTATTGAGTTTTAAAATGGTTGAATCGAGACTGACTAAAAACAGTAGCTTGACTATGTTTTACTATCCCTGTTTTTCATTGGTTTACTAACCATGGTTTTAAGAAAGTATTTTATTTTCCAAGATGTAGCTATCTACTGTAGGCCAATGGCTCCTTTGGTGCTGAGTGACAGCTCACAGCTGACAGCCTTAAAAAGTTACCAGACCAAATTACGTATCCCTACGCTGAACCAGATGATCTGCAAAAACATGTGTTTAGCAACTGTCAGTCAGCACCAAAGAAGCCATGGAGCTACTGTATCTATGGTTACTGGTTGTTTGAAGAATAATTAAAATTGGAATTAACCATTCAAAGCTTATGATTTTGTTTTTCTTCGTGATATGTTTACCTTATATAATTTTATTATATTTAGAAAATGTATATTTTATTTATAGTAGTGAAATAGCAAAAAATGTTTTTTTGATATGTTTGAGTAAGGATTCAACAATAAGTTAATTTATAGTTATTTATATTATCCACCAAGAGTGAGTGCTAAGGATCCCATGAGCTTACGTGTGAATATAAGAAAATTATTTTAGTAACTTCTTTAGAACTTAAAAAAGTTTCTTCTTGTATAAATCTTAGTTCTTCTCTATATATGTTTCACCACATTAAGTATTCGTTTAGGCTATATATTATACAGGTATATAAATTAACTACCTTAATGGGGTTATGATGAGAAAGGTATAATTGGGGGAAATGTAGCCTCATTTAATAATAATTAGATTAGTAAACAATTTTAATAATATCAACCCTTAGTGCACCCCACCGGAAATCGAACCCGGATCTATCCATCTCTGGCAAACCAGACTAAATGAGCTCGACACGGGTGTATGATAATACTTTTCATTTCACAGCGTTTTAATATTGATTCAGGAAATATGCATTATGCATACATAATAATTATTGCTCTAATGGGGTAGGGATGAGTAAGGAAGCATTTTAGAGGTAATATACCCGCATTTGTGTGAAAGTGGTAAAATATCTGGGAAAAACACCCCGAGTACACTTTACTAAAATTATAACCACGAGCTCCCTATCATCAAAAGACCTGTTAAAGGGTTTGGCCAGACTGATAAGCGTACGAACAAGCGAATGAACGACTGCGTGGCCAGACTGGCGATCGAGTGAACGATCGCGTGATTAGCAGATAGCTCTTGATAGTTATTGACGAGGAGGCAAAGGTTCGAATATTGGCTCAATGAACTGAGGGTAGTTTTAAACGAGTGATTTATTGTTGTGGTTTTTCCATCCTTTATCTACGCTAATGGTGATTCTTATTTTTAAAGGCTTTCTTTTATTATAATATCACTTATATCAATTATATAATATCACTTTTACATATATATCTCTATCTATTTATAGTTTATGATCTTACCAATTAAATTAGGTCGTTACTGGCAAGTCATGTGCTAAACCTATCGAAAATTATTTAAAAAAAGTCAAATTGCATGTAAAATTGAGAATTTTTCCTATCTCTCAATGAACCAACACACAATAATATTGCCTAGCGCCTGTAAACTAGACTGTTCCGGCTCGAGAGCGCGCGTTTGGAAAATAGAACCAGTTCTATCTTTCAAGCGCGCTCGCTCGCTCGTCCTGTCTGGCCGTACCTCACAAGAATGACGCCTTAGGTTTTAGACCATTCGGCACTGAATCGGGAATAATAATTGTTATCACTTTCCTTATTCTCTTTCTTATCACTATTGTATATTTCAAGTAGTGTACATTAAATCAAGTGATAAAATTTCACCTAGGGTTGCACTTATGATGAACTCTCTAATTCTTCCCACTTCTTTCTGTTTTTACGCCACTTAAAAGAAACACACTACGTTGGCTAAGCTGTCTTTATCATTGTAAGCATCAAATTGCAGTCAAAGTTTGAATTTCAGACATGGACAGGATGGCTTGCCCATTGCATTTTATCGGTGCGGTGTTTTCGTCCTCTCTCCACGCTAATACGGGTAATCATCGTCAAAAATATTATATTCCTATCGCTTGGATAAAGGATATTCTAACGAGCTTTGAATTGTTTTAAAATTTAAATTCTTGGTTAAGAGACTCTTTGTACACCCTTTATTAACACATTATTGTACTAAAATAAACATTTTATTGATCTTTTATAATATTTTCATTGCATAATTTATAAGCTACCATTTTATTTATTGAAGTTTCAATTATTGGCTATCAAAACATCCATTAAACTTCCCTAAATACGTTATAGTTGTTTTTATAGCTATACAATGTTACAGTTAGTCCCCAACAATGTTTATTTTATAACAAAATTGTGTTGTTCAAGAGAAAACAGATGGTTTTTCCAACAAATTAATAACATTTTACTAATTTTTATTAACACCCTTAACTCGTTATTTTAACTCTATTTTAACTCTGCTTTTTAAGGCAGTTGTGAAGAACTTTAAGCTCAAAACTCTCAGCGATGGCCAAGGTCAGTCTATTATTATTATTATTATTATTTGAGGTATTTAACATGCACTTTCAGAACCGACTGATTATATCAGCACATGATAATTTTCTATGAGCGAGAGCGAAAGAGGTTACCAATTTTGTCGGGAAAGTTATTTTGTCATATCTTCCGGAGTTATTTTAATTGACACAATCGACATTGGACCAACAGCTTTACTTCAAACCCGAGGGAAACTTTGCCACAGATGTTTATCACTCAGGAAAAACCCATCAATCCCTGCTGGTTTTGAACCCACGAGCATCGAGTCCTGAGATCAGCACCTTACCCTAAGACCACCAAGGGAGACACGGCACTCTAGTAGACTAAAACAGTACTTTGATCACGATGCATTTTGAATTCTATACAATTAAACATAAAAGTTCAAACATGATAAGTATATGTATATGAAATTGTGCCTGTATTAAAAATAGTAAATAAATAGGTTGTAAAATATAATATTGACATGGTAAGCTATTACGCTACCTTTTACTTTGTTTACCTAGTTTAATTCCCATGCTCATTTGTAAACTTTCAACTCATTATATTTTAATGCGGCCGGGGTTCAATCCTCGGTCCCAGCAAAAATTTATCTGATTACCAAACTCTTCCTTCACCTCTGACAAGACCTCTTGTGAATGTGGGGAATGCCAGGTCTCCACCGTGGTTCGGATTCCACGTTAAACTGTAGGTACACGTTAAACTGTAGGTCCTCCATTTCATCTCACAATCACCCTACCATTACACATTAGCGTAAGTGCGTATAACCCGAATGGGTAGCTAGACGCGGTGCTAATAATAATAATAATAATAATAATAATAATAATAATAATAATATATTTTAATAATTGTGAACTACCCAATTATATCACAATGCAAATTATTTAAAAAGTATTTAGTGAGTATCCAAGCAAGAATAGCTACTGAAGTCATAATTTTTAGCCTTCCACCAAAGTGACTTTATCTCCCAACATCCTTTGTAAACATAAGTGACACGTTATTTTCAAATATGAGATATGTCTGACAGACGAGAAACACATCATTTCGATGACAAACACACACACACGTACGCATGCGTGCGTTTTGACACTAGAAACAGTAGTTTCTCACCTGGGGGCGTAACGTTATTCTCTCTCTCTCTCTACCCCTCTTCCTTCATTGTGTAACGTGACACGTCTCCCTTGTTATACGCTCCTCATAACCTATTACGTGAACCTCCTCCCACAGCCCTTGAAAAAAAAAGAGCCACCATTTTTCAGCCTCTTGCACTCGGACCAACGCCAACGTAGCCTCGAAACTTTTCCCTTTGACTCGTCACACTGTTCCGAGCGCTAGTGAGCTCTTTTTTTTTTTTTGCTTCTACTCACACAAACGTACGACTGTCGGCGTTAACGAGAGTACAGTGGGTAATACTGTTTCGCGATGAATATACCTACGCAAAGCTTGTCAGTTGAGACCACGGTGATACCCTCACATTCTACTGGTTTCGTATAGTATTTATATATTTTAAAATATACATAGAAGTTGATGATCTGATAATATTTATTTTGATCCTATAAAAAACAATCGGTTAAAAATAAAGTTGTATCCCCTGGTAGCCATGTATTCTAATCTTGTTTTCCGGTGACACCGGTTGAGATATGAAACCCGACCTACTGTACTGAAATGGTTATCCTTAAAGTTTACTCTCACTCACTATCTCTCTCCATTAAAATGAGGGTGCATTTAATATAGATTCTACCCACCCCTTACCTAGATCATTAGTGTAAGTTCTCAGATATTCCGGACGCAGTGCAGATTGAAAAAACATTATGATTGTTTCTTTCCACTTTTACTAACCACGTATTAGGAAAAAGTATATAAAGAGCTATAGTTCTAAAAGAAAGAGAGATAGCAATGTGTTTTGGGAAAGAGTAGATAGGCAATGGGGATAGGTTGAAGGAAATATAAAAATAACTTTCCACAAAATTGGATTTAAATGAAGCCAGTTCATTTTCATAACATTTGGTTTCCGATAGTTGAGCGTACCCAAAGAAAAAGTTGAATTTTATTCGACCTTTTCGTTGGAGACAAGAAGGAATACATTTGACTGACCAATTGGTCGTGTGTGTGTGTGTGTGTGTGTGTGTGTGCGCGCGCGCGCGCTCGCATTCAACTCGTGAAGGTACAGGAATGTGTTTTTTCAATTGACTTTGGTATAAAGACAAGACCCAGTGTTTATCTACGTAAAAATTTATTTAGTTAGGCGTCCTGGCCGACAAAAAGCGCTGTTCAAAATCTACATCATAGTTTATGGTTTTGTTACGTATGGGTAATGGATTCTGATGTAATTGTCTTTAATAAGCCGTCCTATCATCGCCGTGTGTGTTTTGCCAAAAGTTTTTCGGGTTCGAATGCCTGAGATGCTTCAAGTTTACAGTTATCGTGAAGAATACAAGTGGATGTTTCAGGCACAACAAAAACTTATGAATTTTTAATTGAATTGAATACAGTTTTAAGATAATACACGTCTTAATGAATAGTTTATTTGATCAGGTGTTCCAATGATTAGGAGGCTAAGGCTCTAATCCTGGCTGGGTGTGTATGTGGTTACTTTTCATAAAAGTTTTGCCAATTTTCTTTCCAGAAATTGCAAATAAAACTCCATAGTGTCAACCCACAAACGAGCAATACCGTCAATTAGAGATGCTAGTTACAACTTTTCCCGATAAATAGTACCATTTGGTTAATACAACTAATCCTATGGCCATTAATCTCAGTTTTCCTGGCCTAATCCACAACTTTTAAGTTCAATTAACTCCTCATTCGTCCCCGCAAGGCTGAGATGACTCAGTTTAAAACACACCACTTCACAGAAAAATATGGAAGAACCGGGGATTGAACAAGGAATTTTAAATTTTTAGCCAGGAGTTCTGACCACTAGACCACAAAGGCAGTCCTAAATTGCAAATGCATTTAGTAAAATATTATTTCTTCCTTATCGCTACAACATGAGCGTTATCAATGTATATGTGTATAACCCGAACGAATATTAAGTCACAGTAGGAAAAAATCTACATGTAGACGTGGGAATTGAATCTGATAGCTTTGGTTTAGGGCGCGGATGTTCTGAAAATAAGCTATCCATGAATCATCCCATGACATAGTTAATCCGTTAATCATAGAGTTCATGATGGACGTGTTGAGCCTTAAGTACATGAAAAATCACGATGAACAATCTCATTCACGCATTTGCCTTGGATCTTATTGTCAGAAGGATTTTCATAATAGACTTTCTCTTTGCACCAAAGGAGTTATCTGAGTTTTTAGTTTGTCTGATATCTGGGAGATTGGGGTTCTATTTTGACCGGTGGCATAAGAGGCAGTAACGCGTCTCCATGGCATGATTGTTTTAAATACCTGAGAAGAATATTGTCCATTTACTTTAACATTGAGTTATCCTATTGGAATGAGAGGTTACGGGTGCAGTAAAAACGCGGGAATCCATTGAATACTATATTTATTAATGATAAAATCTTGAACCCTATCTTAATAGTGTTCATACATTCGCCGACCTGCATAGATTTTAATTACTTTTTATATGATTATCCTTGAAATAAATGTTTTTTAATTGCCATTTATAAGATTTATGTTTACTTCTTGAGTATTTTTAAATGTGACATTTTTGGGCTCGTCCTCAGTGAACGAATCAACATTTTAAATAAATACATATGTATATACATTTTAAATATATATAAATAACAGTAAACCGTAAAGGCCACAGAAATAATATAGAGGTTTTTATTTTAACTTAAATTTTAAACAAACAATGTGTTTTAACGTAAACTGAATATGCTATGTCAGAAGTAGGTAAAAATTATATCTGCTTATACCTTATTCATTGCTGTAGGATTTGTATTAGTTGAGAAAAAGGGTTTATGACAACAGATATAATATATAGTATATGTGCGTGAGTACTGAAGGACTCATTCTTTTCGGATGTGACATCAAGCGCTTCTATGGATATCCAGACATCAATTTATAATATTGTCTACGTACATACATTAAACATCTGCTTGTGATGCGGTTAACATCTAGCTAAGCGCTTAGCCCAAGCGGGTAGTAAAACTCAGCGGTATAAAAAAAACGGGTGAAACAATAGAACAATAATAATGAGTGAAAGGAATAATATTTTGCCTCCCTCACCAGCAAAAAATATATATGGAACATTTTTATAGTAAAACTTAGTACACCTCAAGTGTGGCGCTACACTAAATACAAGACGACACCCTCCTAGACCGGAATGGAATGAGCCAGTTTCATATGAGAAACCGGCCCATTTCATTCGAGTTTAGGTGTACTAGGTCTGACTATGGAACTGGACAATTGAGCCACCGGTATTGCAGAGAAATTTGATTCTGGAATGTTACACTTCCAGAAAGATACAAAGATTCGGATTTTTTTTTCACTAAAATATATCTCTGAAGTCTAATTTCCAGAGAGAGGGCCATATCTGATAGCTATAAATGATACTATAGTTCATTTTTAACACAGAGATGCCATTTATAAAATTCTAACTTTGTGGCCAAAAGTAGCAACATTTTACTATATTATGATAGATTATTTTACAAATATTAATTTTATATATAGGCTATATAAATAAACAGTGATGCAGATCACATTATGTGATGTGTGAATGTGCGAAAGTATATCTAGTAGCCTATCAAATCCTCAGTTAAGGCCCTTCCTCTGAAAATTAGAATGTAGAGTTACTTTAACTTATCCATACTTCAAGTAATTATATCTGCATCGGTAGTAATTTATAGGTATTATCAATACATAGTAACCTACTTGCCTCAGGACTCGATGTTCGTGCGTTCAAACCCAGCTGAGCTCAGTATATTTTTATTGAGGGATAAAATCCGGTAACACAGCTTCCCTTGGGGGTGAAGTAAAGCTGTCAGTCCTATGTTGATGTGGCATGTAAAATAACTCTGGAAGGTATGTGAAAATACATTTTCTGCAAATTTGGTAATCCGTTTCATGCTCGCTCATAGGAATTCAGTGTTGAAGACAACTGGGAGCCACCACACTTCCTGAACTCTCTAGTAAGCATGATTTTTACCAGATAGTCTTTTTTTTCTGGTAAGTGATAACTGCACTAAGTGCAGACCAAGCTCCAGATGGATAGAAATCACATCAAACTGACCTTCAGCTTGTTGACTTTAGAAGATGATGACCATCAATACCTATAAAATAACAATAACAAAATATAAAATTTTAATCAATACTTGTGGCCGCGAAAAAATGTGTTTGTATTTTCTTTAAGGCCTTTTCTATTAAAATTGGACATTTCTTCATAAGCGATTTTATATCCTAAGAATATACCTACTAACTCTTTTATCGAAGTGATTTTATATCCTCTATAAACTAGATATTTAATGCCAACAGCGAGGGCACAAGGCACGCAATGGTCTGAGTTTTGCTTTTTTTTATGTTATCTTTTTAAATTTGACAGGCTCAAAGAAAACACGCCTTAACCTTAACTCAGCAAGGATTCTTTCACTCGATGGTTGTGAGAGTGTCGATGGGATGGTGGTATTAAGTGAAACATATATAAATGAGAAGCCACCTCTTTTGAGGTAATTCACTAAAAATTATAATACAAACACCAGTTTAAAAAAATAGTGATTAACAAACTTTTTTTAATAAATTTAAACATTTTAACTTATAATTCTTTAATTATAGTTTTAAAATGAATTTTGAGTGCGTATTCAGGTTAAATAAATGGAGACACACAAGAAGCTGGTATAGCAACTTAAACCAACGCTCTGATAGGTTGAATTTGGTCACGTTACCACGGTACTCGCTCTTTGATTGACTGTTTGTTTTCCTAAAATGTGTCAAGTTTGTGCGATCTATAAATAATATGTGCGCCAGATCCGGTTTAAGTTTCCATTTTAGGAACATGCTATGGGAAGGGTGGGGTTTAATCTAGCAGAAAGTTACTTTGGAGAGGTAAATTTTCATAAATCTTTTTCCACTTCCAGCTTTGGAAAATTGAAATACATTCCCTTAGTAATTCTATTTTATTCAGGCTTAATTCTTTCTTGTATTAAACATTAGACATATATGACGATGGTAAGCTGTGTGTGTGTGTGTGTGTATTGTAAACAGACATTATAAGTTTTAATAAATATTCAGAGTAAGCTAAAAAAAATCATTGGGATAGTATTCAATTTAAAAATAAATATTATAGGTTCCTTCATCAGCGCTGAACGTATTTAGGGAGGTTTTTCTAATAGACTTTCCATTCTCCCTCCTTGCAAAATGTGGGTGCACTTTTTCTTATTTTGGCTTGCGGCTTAAGTGGATAACTTGTTTTGTGTAAATGCTATTAATTATGTCAACAAAATATAGTTTCGAGCATTAAATGGTATTCAAAATTGTATTTAATACTACTTATGAATTTTTGTAAAAGTGATATATTATTGGATCAAAATATAATTGCGGACATTAAATTACTTTGTTGTTTAAGTGGCTAGTTTATTTTGTATAAATGTTATTTATTATGTCAACAAAATGCGGTTTTGATCATTAAATGATATTTAAAATTGTATTTTATATTACTTATGAATTTTTATAAAAGTTATATATTATCTCATCAAAATATAGTTCAGGCCATTAAATTCAAGTTACTCAATTCAATAATACTTATGAATTAATATAAGAGATATATTTTCTTCGATAAAATATAGATGATAACATTAAATGATATTAAAATAAAACTTTTTTCTGTTGGTATAAGTGTCTCAAGGAATAAAACGGTTATTTCTAGAGTAACTAAATATTTTTCCCTTTATCCTTGGGTAGCAATCTACCATCACAATTTATGAATAAAAATTAATCTCTCTCTTACTGTGTGTGTTTGTGTGTGTGTGTTTGTGTGTGTGTGTTTGTGTGTGTGTGTGTGTGTGTGTGTACTTGCCACCTTACCTTAAACCAAACTTAGTTAACCTATAAAAGCTATCTAGACAGTGAAATTATTTGTAGGGGTTTCCCGAACCAGATGCTGGTACACATTCTAACTGGACAGAAAATCTAGTCGACTAGCAAAACCCCTTCACAAATGTGGGGTGCACTTGGAAGGAAGTACGACCGTTCTAACAAACATAGCAGTGCTAAGTATATTGAAGTTCGAATCCTTTTGGGCATGCCGTTTAAATGTCAACCTCATTTAAGTCTGGTGCGGGGAAATCAAATCCCTGCAAGGTAAACTGTTGATATTTCTCCCTCCGGAACATTTTCTTAACTATCCGTATCGCACCATCATAATTAATACATAGACATTTGGCACAAAAAGGGTACGTTTAAATCATCTAGTTATGACGGGATAGGTCGTAAGTGCGAATCTCGCTCGGATGAACTTGAGGTGGTTTTCTACTCTCCCTCACTTCACGTAAACGTTGGAACATTTCTACCTTACTCCTCCGGTCCATGACGGATACCTACATCCGAGAATTTCGACGTATGATACCAAGCAACCAATTTTAGTATACTTTTGGGGTGGGGGATAGTGGCCCCTAATTGAGGATTATAAATCACCGTAGGCTTCCGATGCTCTTGATTGTGCATACTTAGAGCTGTGTCAATGCTCTCTAGTTGCGAAATCACTGGGAAAACCCCATTTACACATAGGGGAGTGGTGGGAGGGGTTGCGACATTGCGATGACAACACCGGGAAAACTCATTGCTGGGGAGAGGGTTGCGACATAATTCAATGTTGTGATCTTTTCCTGTCTCTACTTGTCTTGCCGAGCCGCCAAACTGGTGGCAAGTATGAGTCCTCAGGGTTACGACAGTTCGATAACGTCTTCGGGAAAGCCCATTTCCGGCGGAGGGTTGCACGGGTCAATGACCTCATGTGTATTTTATAATATTTTTTGTATACTTGCATCGATGGTCGCATGGTCTAAGGTGTCACTAGACGCCTGGTGACAGAGAGTGATCAACGTTTGAAACAAATGCGAGTACACATTCTACCTGGTCTAAGAAAATCTGGTCGACTGGTAAAATGGTGGGGGTACAGGAGGTACGGCTGTTCTAAAGACATCAGCTGTGCTTAAGATATAGAGGTTCGAATCCCAGTGTGCATGCCGTCTAAATGTAAGTCTCCTGATGGGGGAGATCGAGAGGGCATTTAGAAAGCACATCTGAACCTGCAGCCTTCAGAAGGCCACGACCGATGCACCAATCGGCCTCGGGAGTTTGTGACTTTTCAACATGGTCATTGTCACATTCTTTTGAAATTTATAACAAGTTACTGTTGCAACATATGACAGCCCCCACTAAGAAGGGGTACGGCAAAGTGTGGGGAGGGGAGGGGTGAAGTGAAAGACAGTCCAACAGAGTCTTGCAAGAGGAAGCAGTCAGTGTAAATTAGTTCACTCTGTGCCGTGGTGATGTAAGTAGGGTGGGGAGTGAAGGAAAAGTGAAAGGGGCCTTACGGCCATGATACGCTTTCAGCTGCTTGGTGGTCACACTCTTCGTTAAGCGGCCGGGCAGAGAAGAAGCTCAATAGCAATGCCGCGGGAGGTGCGCCTGGCACCGTGGTCTGCATGCCAATAAATAAATAAATAAATTTTCCAACGCCCGGTCCCAATCCTACCCAGACATAAAAAACCAATTAGCACAAATAAAAAACAAATACTCACACATAAATAATCATTGATCACGCATAAAAAGCAATGAGCACAAATAAAAAACTAATGTGACACGAATAAACATGTTTGTAACACTGTAAAGGGGTTCAGGAGTAGGTGTTGTGGAGGGGAGGGGGGCAACCAACAGCAAATCAGAGAGTGAGGGGCGTGGGAACGTGACCAAATTCAACCTATCAGAGCACTGTTTTAAGGTGCCATACCCATTACTCACATACAATAAATGGGGTGCTCTTTTATTGATGACGCAAGTATATGTTATACTTACGCGTTAAGAATCTCATGTGCAGAATTTTAAACGTATTTTACCCTATATTTACGTGTAGAGAGAGTGGAAATCCCTTTAAGGAGATAAATCTTACTTAATCCACGAAAAATTCGAATTCCAACATCGTAAAACCAGAAAAGATGAGAGTGACGTATTGGTTCAATAAACCACTAGTGTGTGTTGTAGTATGATAATACAATTTAAAGGATACTAACACATGGGCCCACACTTAGCAAAATATCACTTGGAACACCTACTTGGTTCATTCAAGGTGTGTGTGTGTGTATGTGTGTGTGAGAGGAAAAGGTGGAAAGGGAGAGGTTAGGGGAATTAGGGTTAAAGTCAATGTTTTGGGGGAGCTGAATTATAGCCATTCAGACATTTCTTAAACAAGCACCACAAATTAAAAGTCTGATTTATATCCATTATCATAATACCCACAAAATCCTGAATTATATCCATTCTGAATGGTAGCCATTCAGACATTTTCTTAAACATGCATTACAAATAAAAAGTCTGAATTGTATCCACTAGAAATATTTGCATTATACCCACAGAATCCTGAATTGTATCCATTCAATTGCAGTACCACTTGTCTGATAGATGGCAGCAGAAGAAACTCGCCATAACTCATTCCATGTTTACTAGAGAGCAGCACTTATCCTTAACTCATTTTGTGTTTTCTAGAGATAGAGAGCAGCACTATCACTATTTTAATATATATATATATATATATATAAAGAGAAATACTTATTGGTGTTTCTTTTTTTTTAAAAAAAGGGTACTTTACAAATCATTGGAATTTCTTTATTCAAATTGGCTGGCTTCCTTAAACAACAACATTTCAAACTGCTAATTTATACTCTAAGAAATGAAGACGTAAGTTTATATTATTTTAACAATCTGTGTTGGAAGGTAGGAAATTGAACATTTAATTTAATGTTGGGTGCCAACAAATATTGTGTTCCTGGCTGTGAAGATAATACATCTCGTTATCGGTTTCTCGTATATTCACTGAAAGTAATTTTAT
>CABFVX010001094.1:152309-174107 GCA_902151425.1 Timema shepardi
TTATGTTGCAATTGATAACTTTTCTCTAAATATATTAATTTATCTAAAATTGTATTGTAATTTAATTTTCATAGACTTGTTAGTTGGTTGATTAGTTTATATATAAACAATTAAAAAGGTTATATTTATCAAATAACTTTATCAGATTCACTTCACTGGGCCTCTTTGTTATTGCTACTACTTTTTGTCAAAATATACAGATACGTTATATATACACAATTAAAAAAACTATTCTGTTAAAGATTCTAAAACAAAGCTTTCATATTTCAATCCAAAATAATATTATTATTCAAATTTATGTGAGTTGTGTGGAATATACCTATTTGAACTAAGATTGGCCTAGGTGTTCTATTTTAAAATGTTTAGTAAATTTATCTAATCCTGATGATTATTAACTGATGCATATCTATTCTTAAGGGAATAAAGTGCACAAACAACTAATTATTATTATGACCTCAGATTTTTAGCCCCATATAATAATTTAAAAATCATGGATGAGGTATCCCTTTTTCAGGAATTATTTTTCCAGTATACATGAATTGCAGAATAACACGGGTGCACACAAACTGCGGAACCACTCATTCAAGCTTACACGAACTGCGGAGTAAAAATTATATTCATAATGACTTTGTTCAAAAAGGAAAATGAACTCCTATTTATTTATTTATTTATTTATTTATTATTATAGATATTACATTTTTTTATAAAACATATTAATATCACAAGTTTATAGGTTAGGTTAGACTATAAAAACTTCAAAATCAGTCACAAACAACTCTGAATGGCCCCGGCTGACAGATGTACTTTATTCTGAAATTCGAGTGCGCTCCTTTTTTCAATGTAAAAGTCAGTACATTTCCTTTCATACCTCATCCAAGGATGACTATGTGAGATTAAACAGTTTTATTTCAGTTTATAATCTAAATTAAAGTTATATTGAGTTTCAATATTATGTGAATTATTTATTTTCATGTGTTTTAAGCCTATCTATCAGCTTTAAAATAAATTTAATTTTAAATTTGTATTTCTTTTTGCCATGTGCCGACAAGAAATGACTTTATAAACTTTAATTATTCTTTGTCGCCAACTCTTCTTTCGTTCATTAGATAAGTCAAATAGTCCAGTCATCAATTATGAGACATGGTGGAGTTTAAAAACCAATATAAATAAGCTTATCATATGTTTGGTCTGTCCTGAGCTTACGTACTGCATTACTCGAAGCGAGATAAATAAGGAATTCCTAAGTACCGAAAAGTAGCTAATATTATTAACGGGGAAGTCTTTCTCTCCCTGGTTGACAATGCGTCAGTTTGCCAGGGAAGACCCTGTCGGGTGTGCTCCTCGAATTGTATTAGTAGGACGTTACAAACAAGTATTTATGGTATCTAAATTGTATGGAAAGCAAAGAGCATCAAATAAATAGGCAAATGAGACTAAATTAATATAAGTTTTGTTATTGTGTTAAATAATATTATTTATAAGAAGAGTGAGTAGTGGATAAAGTGAGAAGTTATGAAAGTTTAAATGCAATACATAGTATTCAGTAGGCTACATTATAAAGTGGCTCCCAAAACGTTGGGGAGTACTCATGAAAAGGTCTGGTAAGCAGATAGTAGTATTGCGAACATCATAAATAGGCTTTTCGCATGGGGCCAATTTGAGTGTGAAAATGTACGCGTGTATATCTTATTATAAAATAATAATGGAAGTAGTATGCATAAAGGGCAGGATTTTTTTATATTATCATAGATTTAATATTTTTTTACCATTCATAGACACAAAGTAGGCAAATTTCCAATGATGGCAAAATTAATATTTTAAATAGTACCGATAGTTAGAAAAATAATATTTCAGGATCCCGAAATTTCATGAAAAATATGTTGACGCCTGAAAAGTTAAGTTTTGTTCAGGTGGGTTCGTTTATAATATTAAAAATTATAACTATTGCTTATTAAATATTTTGAGTAATTTGGTGCCATGTTGTGACATTCTTTGAATATTCATGATATAAATAATGTTCATCTGTGATTTATGAGTTATTTGTTGATTTTTAAAATTATATAGGCCTCCCTAATTTACAATATTCATTTTGTTATCAATGGAGATTTGTTTTGTTTATGTGTGTAGAGAGGGCCAAAAATATAATACAACTTTATACGATGACAAAGAAAAACAAGGAATCCCGCTCTCGTTTTACTGGTACATAATCATTTGTAACCATAGTCTTAAGAATTCCCTTCAAATCACAAGATGAATTTTATTATTTAACATTTAGAAGCAAAGATTTTTATTTTTTTACACTGCCCTCCCTCTCGTTTGACTTTAGCTGGATAAATGGTTAGGCATTTCTACTTATAGTGGGCATAATGATAAAGGGCTATAGATAAAATCATATTGTCTGGAGATGTAGCTGTTGAGGAGTGGTAAATATATTCCATTCACCGTAGGAATTGACTTCTGAAAGGCCTTTTTCCCTACCATAAATCTACTATATAGTATGATATTGGTAGGAAAAAAGACCTTTCAGAGAGTAATTCCTACCGTGAATGGAATATATAAACACTTACGGGGTTTTTCAATCAAACTTAACAAAACTAGTACATAAAATGTAGGCCTGTGTTCAAGTTGAATATGATAACCTATAATTTCAACTTCAACACCAACCCAGATAGACCTACATTATAAACTGATGAAATTATCTGTAGATAATAGGATATGACAATTTAAAACAAATCTATAAAGATTAAAAGCATATGCTTAAAGTAAATTATAGTTTTCTGTGAGCAAATAATATGGCGTCGTTAAAGTATCTACTGCTGTCAATTGTCATAAAAATAGTATTTAAATACAGGATTGCCAACAAGATGATAGTATGTTTATATATATATATAGAACAAGAACCTTAATCACAGATATATTCTGTAATGTTTTAAAAAATAAGTCGGAAACTCCGTGTTTAGATTTTAAAGTAATAAGACAATAATAATTAAAACGATTATATTTTTTATATTAATATAGAGATAGTGCTGCTCTCTAGTTACCTCGGAATGAGTTAAGGATAAGTGCTGCTCTCTAGTAAACATGGAATGAGTTAAGGCGAGTTTCTTCTGCTGCCATCTATCAGACAAGTGGTACCGCAATTGAATGGATACAATTCAGGATTCTGTGGGTATAATGCAAATATTTCTAGTGGATACAATTCAGACTTTTTATTTGTAATGCATGTTTAAGAAAATGTCTGAATGGCTACCATTCATAATGGATACAATTCAGGATTTTGTGGACATTATGAAAATGGATACAAATCAGACTTTTTATTTGCAATGCGTGTTTAAGAAAATGTCTGAATGGCTACCATTCAGAATGGATATAATTCAGGATTTTGTGGATATAATGCAAATAATTACAGTGGATACAAATCAGGATTTTTGTTAAAGTCGTTTATTTGAAAACTGTCTGAATGGCTACCATTACAGAATAGATACAATTCAGGATTTGGTGGGTATTATGATAATGGATACAAATCAGACTTTTAATTTGTGGTGCTTGTTTAAGAAATGTCTGAATGGCTACCTTTCAGAATGGATACAATTCATTCGTCTCAATGTTTTTGCATCTTTTTTGGGGGGAAATAAATACATTTTTGTTTCAGCAGATATATCTGTTTATATTTCTACAAAAATAAACCTCAACATATTTTTATTATAACTTATATTATGTCATGGAATTTAAACATTATATTTCATCCTCATTTAAAAAGTATTTGTTAAAATTCCACTGAGCTTATGACAAATAATCAAGAAACTTTGGTAAATTAAACAAAACGAATTTACTAAAAAGCCATATTTTGATTATTTTGAACAAAAAAAAGCTTTTATAAAACTGCCAAAATGCTTACCTTATCTTGCGTCCCACCTTCTTCAGTGGTCACATGTTCTAGATCGTGGCTCGATCCCAGTCGGTTCTACTGAGGATTCTATCTTCCTAAATGGTTTTACACTTTAGCGTCACGAAAATGCGGGTAAACTTTCTTTAAATACTGGCTTCCTTATCTCTAACATAAATGAGTAATTAATAAATAAGCATATGTGCTGAGCGGATTGTAAAACGGGATGGAAAAAAAGTCTTGCTTCTCCTTCCATCTCAACTTTAAGCTCGACCAGAAATGGAACCAACAATATCCTCAGTGGTGGTTGGGAAAAGTATATAGAATGATCTCAAGAAGAACCTTTAGGATTGTGTATACATGATATATATAGTAGCTAACATTGACTAAATGTTGGAAAATTTACGATAGGTTTGTGGTGAAGGTCACTTTTTAAACGCGAAACAAAGTCGAAGCGAACATAAAAAGAAAGATCAAAGCCGAAGTTGAAGTTAAGGTTTTTGCTATATTCGCATTACACTATTTTAATTTTTATCATCCACTGAGTAAATCTTTGTAAAGAAAAAAAAAGTTTTAGTGAAAAAAGGAGAGGTTGCGGACGCCGAGCGATGTAGGGGAAGTACAGCCCAACAGATTTAATGCGTTTTAATAAAAACTATGTTGACACAAATAAATTGGAGAAGGATATTCTAATGGCACAAAATTCAGAACTAGATATTAGCATAAGTTTCAAATTTGTGCAATTATGGCTGCTGTAGGATTCACGAACCTGATTTTACATTCGAATTCAACATTTAGTAGTTTCTTACATCCCTATATTTACCTTATAGCTGTCAAACTTGAGACGATCCTAAAAAAATTAAAAAAAAGGTGACTACTTCAGAACCCATGATTCAGCTTATTATTACATGTAAGTTGGACTAGTATGTCTTAGAGCTTTTTAAAAGGTTATTTATTAGGTGAAGAAAGAATATATAGACTTCCTTAGCGCTCTTTCACACATCCCGAGTGAGGTCTCTATGTGAAGCTTTCCCATTTAGTACACTGGAACTCTCTCTGTCATCTCCCTTGGGCCTAACTACAACATTCATGTCATGGCCAATGAGCGTTTCCTGCTTAAGCGACTTTACTCGCGGAATATAACGATGCTTTAATGAAATAGTAGACTAGTGGGTCATTCACAGAGGGAAGGAGCTATATAGACCAGAGAACGGAGCGACGCCGCGAAATGTGCGAAGTAAAGTATAATTAGAGGAGGAACAGTGTGCAGGATAGAAGAAAGAAAGGGGTTCAAAGACAGACGGCGTCCCCTCCTTGCTTAGGGGGCTATGTTTTTGTCTTACATTACTGTAAAGGTACTTGGTTTTATTCCATGTAGAGGCCCACACATAGGTTACACCTGATGTCGATAATTAATATTTACAACAGTGAACTTTAATATTATCACGATGTAGTAGTAGTTGTTGTTGTAGTAATAGTATGGATCTTTTAATAATCCTTAAATAATCTTTAATGTATATATTATTAAAGTAGTACTATAATATCAAAGACTATTAAATTATTTATTTTCTTGTATATATATATATATATATAGCATATAGAGAGGATAAGTGTGTATCGAGTGACGAAGAAAATATAAGAAGGTAGAGTGTGTGGATCAAAAAGGACTAGGCTATTCAAGACGTGGCTAAATGTTGTAAACGAATGTGTGAAAAGAGAAACATTGAGAGTTTTAAGAATAAAATAGCATGTATGACTCGGTTTATGGATGTTGTTCAAGCGAATGGAGTGTGCAAGAAAAGGGAAGAGTGGATAAAGTTAGTAAAGATGGATATAGTACTGAGTTGTTTTTTTTGAGATATATGCACAGTTTCTTGCCTACCTTGTAAGGGAATGGCGGGATTAGGTATGTGTATATATGTATGTATGTATGTATAAATGTGTGTATATATTTATATATGTATGTATGTATATATGTATGTATGCATGCATGTATGTATATATGTTTGTGTGTATGTGCATGCATATATATTATCAACGCGTCTTACTACCCGTTCAGGTTATGCACTTATGTATTAATTACGCTAATGATTCTAGGGTTCAGGGAAGTGGTATTTATAGGAAGTGAACCCACATGTACGTGGAGGAAGAGTAGAGATCAATTTTGGAAAAATCCTCAGTACACTCGAATGAGATTCGAACCTCGATCTATCCGGCATTGTCAGTCTAGTATACTGCGAGAGTAGTGCGTTAGACTATGCGACATCGAATTGGGTTTTAATAAATCATTTCGTGTATTATAAAATGACTGATTCTGTGGTCTAATGGTCATAGTGCCTGGATACAGATTCAGAGGACCCAGTTTCGATACCCGGTGCTTCTAGTATCTTTCTGGGAAATATAATGTCTGAAACGGTGTCAAACTAATCTTCCTGAGAGCAAATGAAGAGCTACTTGAATAAATAAGTAGCAGATCCCACCTAGAAAGCCGGGATTAATGTCTATAGGGTTTGTCATGCTGATCACATTACACCTTATATCTGCAAATGTTGGCACTATCATCGTAACAATGGCGGCCATTTTGTTGATATGGCTTGATTTTGGGCTCCCACCATGTAGTTTTGGAACAGGCCTATAATATATTACGTCCGAAGTAATGAGAGTAACTCTAAAAAAGTTATTTCGTAGCTTTATTTTTAATTTCAAAACATAACATTAACAGCATCATTTTTTAGTTTGTTGCTAGACAAATAATCATTTACATTCCTTCTTGTGGTTACCGTAAACTTAATTAATTATTAACGAATTTATGAAACCCTTTATGCGTTGTGAAGGCCACTTAACTGTTATTCTAGGCTTATAATTTGAGAATATTTTATTTTAATTAATAAATAGCAAATCTATTTTCAAGAATATTCTAAGAAAAATCATGTTATCTATTTAGTTTTATCTCAAGACCTAATTAATTTAAGTGTTGTTAGAAAATATGTTGATAGATTTTTTACTTTGATAGCTTAACACGTAACTAAACTCTACTTTTAATAGAGTAGATACTAGCAAAAAATATTGGTTAGGCATAAATTAATATGAAAAACATGGACATATTAAGCCAGTAATATATTTTATAGCTCGAGTTTAAGATAGACTTCCCAATATCTTCCCTCCAGTTTCTCATCTCAAACGATCAATATTATTTTGACGAGGTTTCCAAGATCCAATATGTCATTACGTGTCCTGTTTTTGCAGAATCAAGTATCTATATAAAAAAACTATCAAATTTCGGCATCTTTCCTTTATTTTTTACGGGATAAAATGCTATTATAGTGGAGCTACTTTAAAAAAAGTTTGCCCCAAATCAAAACTTAAGACTATCTCATTTTGGTTCGTGGATACTTTAACTTAAGTGGTAACACTCAAATAAAAGAGATTACCGGTATATTCGAATGGTTCATGTCTCTACTTTTCTTTGATCTTTAGTTATATTTAGATGTTCTTATACATTCTTCCTAATTTGAAAAAGCACTTTAACAGTGTTATTAGTCACTAGACCCTTCCCCCTACACCCTCCGCCCCCNTTATTTTCAACATACATATTGAATAATCATCATAGACTCTACCATAAAATATGAATGACTATCGACATTTTTATGAGGAATAAATTAAATTTTCAAAATAAAATATAGCCTATGTTACTCAATGATAATGTAGCTTTATATTTGTGGAAGAAGTTTTAAAATCGGTCCAGTAGTTTTTGGGTTTATCCATTAAAACAAAAAATCAAATCTTTCCTTTTTATAATTTTAGTGTAGATGACAAATGTATAAATAAATAGATTACAAAATACTAATACAACATTAAAATCTAATATAATTCTGGCCAAGTTTATTGAGAATTATTTTTCCTTAAATTACTTCCCAATCTTCCTCTACCTATATGTTATTACATTTACCACAAATTATTTCTTTCTCTTACTAATCCCATTAGAGTTATTAATGTACATGTGTACAGCCCAAACGAGAATTTATTTGAAAGTTTATTTTAAAGAGAACGGATAATTTTTTTTGTGCCAGTAAATATTATAAATGCCTCTTAAATTGTTATTGTTTTATTAATAACATGTGTAGACAATAATTGACCATAAAACATTATTTTAATATTTTCTCTCTTTGTAAACAAATAAACTCTGTGCTATGAAAATTGGTAAAGTAGTTCTTAGAATCATGCTTTTAATTCGAAACCTCATGATATCTCTCATCTCTTTAACTATCCTTTTGTTTCTCTGTCTCTAGATAGTTTCTTNTTTCCCCCCCCCCCCCCCTCTTCCTTTATACCTCCTAGTCGCCCAATAAACGACCCGAGATCTAGCTCATTCCACAAACCTCCATTTCCTTATCACCACAGTCCTCTTGAAGTTGACCGCAACCCCAGGAATATTAATGGAGCTATTCGGTGCTGGTCTTGAGGAGAGTGGATGGAGGGAGGCTAAGGTTAGGTTTACCTAGACCCATGGTGAGGGGAAATCTCTCGGTCTTTCTGGAGGTCAAATTAGTAATATTAACTGGCTTCAAGATTAATAGAAAATACGTGTTTCGTCGAGTGAAAGGGTAAATAAAACCGAATGGGACACAGAAGACCAAAACCAAACAACACCTATAGTTTTGTTTTCTCTCTCTCAGTATTATCGCATAGAGCTTATTTACTAGGGGTGTCCAAAGTCCACTTGTTCAATTCGAGGTGAACTTGAATCGAATATATGAAATATTCTTGAAGTTGGATGTAAGTTCGAATATGTCTTGTTAGTTGTTTTATGAGTGACAAAACATTATATTGTGGTTGTTCGAATATAGATATACGCACTAAAATGAGTCTAAATTGTTTTATTGCACAAGTGTCTGTAATAATTCGTTTTAGTATGATATATTTAAGTTATCACAGCTTAATAATTAATTACTAGATGTTTTTCCCACATGAATCTTTATTTGCAACATATACAACCCACATTGGTATTAATTGATCATAAATTGAAAATTTTTGCTCTCAATATTTTGATTGGAGTAGCTTAGTGATTGTCAGAACCAGTATTTTATTGGAAGCAAAGTCCATATGCTGACATTTGTTTCGTAGCCAAGTGAAAGTTTCGAAGTTTTGCACACCCATACCATTTACGGTAAATTAGGGTGTTTCTAACACTTGTAAAGATAAACTTAAAACAGATGTTTCGTCATCCACCTTATAAATCTGTCTTGTTACATTGATTTCTTACTCTGATAGCTTCATTTACGAATTACGGACATGGAACCGATTTTGGATAGTTTTTCAACTGTCAATAAATGATTTAATTACCTAAACTAATAAGTTATCCAATTAAATTATGTTTGCATATAGGAGTTCTCGTGCAACACATCTTATAACATATTTTAAATTAATGTGTAGTAAAAAATATTGACAAAAGGTCAATATATGTTTTAACCAACAGTCGTCAAAACTAGCACCATCCTTCAAAAGTGACATAAAAATCACGTATATGCATGAATAAATGCAAGTTGTCAAATAAGGTTTTTAGTATGGTGATACAATTCATCTAGCGCAGGACCGATGGTAGGATAAGTTTCCAAATCTACTTTCATATATCCATTCACCAAACCATATGATTACAAGACCATGCTGAGCTAATGTCAATTTTGGCAGTAAAAACTTTCACAGCTAAAGGTTTTTTAAATTATTTTTCTTTTAAACGTTTTTAAGATATTGAAATACTAACTTATGAGACTAGCCGTTTGGTTGTTTCCTTTTGTGGAAGCGGTGTCGGTAGTTCAATTAAAAAGGTTTAAAAAAATATCTTCTAAACAGCTGTCTTCTGTTCGTATTTTTAAGATGGCGATGAAATGAGCGCAGATGATGACGTCATACAAACCGTATTCGGCTGTATTCATGTTCATGTATTTACAAAATAAATTTTTGAACCCATATAATTTTTGACAATTTTTCTAAGTTATAAAACACATTTATCTATTATAAAATTTATAGGGGTAAGTTATAAGAATCTACAAATGTGAATATGATAATTTTTAATTTATCATTTCATTCATTATAATATCTAAAAACCACGAAACAAAAAATGTAATATCTATAGTTTTAATTTTTTACTTTCAAATGCTTACTAAAATTCCAATCATACAGTAATTCTTATGGAAGTATTATAAGTGGCTTATAACACTTTTGAATGATATAATAATAATAATGTTGTTGTTATTTCCACATTAGTTGCCATTAATTACTTTCAACCAATGTTTGCAATAAAAATATTATTCTAGCTGTCAGTTAGAACCACTCTTACGCTGGATAGACTGTAGATATAAATGATATTTTTTCTATCTCCATGTCTTACCACCCCCCCAGATTATACACCTGTGTACTAATTACACTAATGTGTTAGGTATTAGGAAGGTTTAATATAGAGGAAGGGCACCCGAATTTGAGTGGAAGGAAAGTGAAAGATCATTTAGGTAAACCACCCTCAGTGCACTTGACCGCAACTGAACCCTGATTTCCCCATCTTCAGTAGTCTAGTCCAACACGAGACTATGCGGCCACACCATGTGGAACACCATGTGGCCGCCGAAACGGGTATTAAGATTATTCTTTCACTAAATAAAAATCAGTGCTGGAGAGGAAATGGAGGCGGTAATAGGAAATATCCCAAAATAGATTTTTCTCTATGTGATAAAACTACAGAAGAAACTGTTTTTTGCTCTTTTTTTCACAAACGTACTTTTTTAGTAATAATAAAAAAGAAAAATCCATACCAAACCAGTTTTCCTTTCAACTGGATTCCTGACCCCGGAAATTAAAATCTTTTGAAATATTGAAAAGGTTAGAGGAAGAAGAAAAATAATGCTATCCTCTATCCTTCAACTTTCACTCTTTATTTTTCATCTCAGGACTCCTACTAAAAGCGTAAAACTAGTATTTCCAATTACAAAGTTTAATTCTTGAGGTGGTTAATTCTCTTATCTTCTCTTATAAGCGGTACATTTTATTAACTCATAAATGTCTTCATAAGACAATTTTACAATCGACCGGAATATATTTCGCGGTTAACGATTCTTTTTATCCACCACCCCCTCTCGAACTTTTTCACTCTCCAAACTCGTGATTTAGAACGTTTTATTAGATATTTAAAATATACTTTGATCTTTATTTTCGTAGAATATAAACTCTGTTTTAACTAAGCGATCTCTTAAATTGGGGAGAAGGTTGATTGGTAAATGTATCAATATAACAGGTATTTAAAATAATATAAGAATAATTTTTAAATAAAAAAACTAATATAACTTTTATGGTAAAATAAATAGTAAAAAGGAGTGTAAAATAACTGAAGGGCTTTGTTCACAAATACCATAAAAAGTAAAAAAAAACTAATGATTTTGTGTAGAAACTTTTGGCTATGCTTCAAACATCAAAGTTAACTTGAAAATAATCAGAATTTTTTTTATAGAGTACACACAATTCTGTTTTGTTCCGTTTGAATAATATATTACTAGGCTATACTTTTATTTTGATAGAGGGTATAAAACCTTTCATAATATATTAATTATTTTATAAACGTGGGCCCCACTAAATCCATTCTTCATAAACTAAATTTAACCTTGCCCAACAAATTGACTACCTTTTTGAAATCGTTTTTATATGTCAAATAAGTCTCTTTTAAGCTTCTTACTCTATACTGAACAAATTCCCACATCACATCGTATTCTATAAATTTGGTCAAAGGGATTTTGATAAGAATATTTCATGGGCTTATGAACTAGATTTAAATAGATGGCGAAGCATACGTACGAAAGGGTATTTGTAATACATGGTGCTCCAATAATTATAAATCCCTTGTAAACAGTATAAGAGCATGCGTTGGAAACAAATGTGTTCGGCAAATTTGCATGGAATTATAAGTCATAGTAGAGATATAGTAGTCAAATAACACATTGAAAAACATTTTAAAACATTTCAAGAGTTATTAACTTTTACTTAACATGTAGGTTCCATATAACGGGCGAGGAATTTAAAGTGAATCATCAGAATATCTCGAAAACGTATCATTTTAGGGGAAAAAAAAGTTTTCGTTAAAAGTTTATGAAATGAAAAAAGAGCACTAGCTATTTTAGATTTTGTCCAAAGGATATTTATTATAAGGTCAACTTTAGTTTTTAGAGAGAGAACACCTAGCTTTTAGTGGAATTTTATTTTACACAAAAGAACAAACAACATTTGTGCAACACTTTTTCATTTGATATATTTTTTTAAATATCTTAACTTGTATTTTTATGACAATTTTTATTCAAAAGCTTTTTATTAAATTATGTTATTCTTTATTAGATTAAATAAAATGTTATTAATAAAATCACTTAAATAAATGTTCAAAATCTCTCATATATCTGGATATTTTTACGAGGCTACCTTTAAGATAAATTATATCAACCACTCGAGGAAACATGAAGGAGCGCATAAGACATTCTTTCAAAAATGCTGATTGAGAACATTTACTTTGTGCTCATCACTTTATTATAAAATGAATTGAAAAGTGTATCGAGATTAATGTTCATGGTGACCTGGCGGTCTAGGGGTAAGGTGTCACACTTCTATGCTGGAGGCCGGGGTTCAATCCCCGGTCCCGGCATAAATTTATCTGATTACCAAACCCTTCCTTCACCTCTCACAAGACATCTTGTGAATGTGGGGAATGCCAGGCCTCCACCGTGGTTCGGATTCCACGTTAAACTGCAGGTCCTCCATTTCATCTCACACTCACCCTACCATTACACATTAGCGTAAGTGCGTATAACCCGAACGGGTAGTAAGACGCGGTGCTAATAATAATAATAATAATAATAATAATTAATGTTCATCATTTTCAACAATTACTAAGGTAATTTTATAAATAATATTGAATTTAACTTCATAAGGAATAGCATAATGTTACTAGGAAATCTTGAATATGATTTTATTTTAAAACTACACATACATTTCAGTAAAAATAAAATATCAAGAATCTCGTTTCATAAGAAAACAACATCCTTAGGCTATCTTTTTTAACACGCTTCGTTGGCCACGTGGTCTAACGTGCCTATCCCATGTTGGACTAGACCACCGAAGACGGGGAGATCGTAGTTTGATCCCGCTCGGATGCACTGAGAGTAGTTTTCCTAAATGATTTTCCACTCTCCTTTCACGCTAATGCTGGTGCATTTCCGCAAAATTAAGTCTTCCTAATCCCTAACCCATTAGTATAATTAGTACATAATCGTATAGCCTGAATGGGTAGTAAGACGCAATGCTGGATAATAATAATAAATTGTAGCGACGTTTTAGTTAGCACTAAATACGCTTACTACATTTACAGGGATATTAAACATGACCAGTTTATACTTGAAAACATAATATCAAAATGTATATTGACATAAGAGCTTAACAGAGCAAACAAAGCAAACAATTACAAAGAAGTGACCAAATAACCATCTATCATTTCCTATGTTGACCGGCCAAATGGGTCCAAAATACCAATAACAACCATTAGTTTAGTTACAAATACACTCATAGAGTGAATTCGGCATGGCTCTAATCTTTCATCCAGACTACAAAACTAAATTTTTTTTATTATTGCCACAATCTTAAGAGGTATAATTACACTTTTTAAAGCGAAAGACGAAACAAAGGGCCATTTAAGTTACTCCCCGGTTGGGAGACAAAGAGTACAAACACTATATATTTGAAATAGTAAATTTGTTGCAACAAACATCTCAAGCATAACGACCGACCAACAAGGAATAGCCAGAACATACACAACATTTAAGACTATAAAACCCTATTCTAAGATATGAGATTGATATGTGCCAGTGAAGATATCATTGAAATATCAACCCTCTTGTATAGGTTACATAAGTTACAGATAACAGTCTATCTGTCCCAGTCATAGAAACACCGGACTTATATCTTATATCTCACATTGCTCGTTGTAGGCTCCGTCCCCAAACCCCCAGTGAGTGTAAACTAATGTAATTTCAGCGTTGTTTTGAACGTTGATTTATTTTTATAATTTTATGAGTCTAGCTGTCCCATAAATGTGCCAGAAAATTAAAGAATGTGAGTAAAATGTGCAAAATTTACCTAAAATCAAAAAATCTAACTCTGGTGCAATCCGTCTTTTGATAGGTATGGCCGTTTAGCCCCAAAGTGCCTACAAAGAAAGGTCCACACCGACTTAAAGTTGCTACACTGTTTTGAATTTTTTGGGGGATTGAAATTTTTTTAAATTTTTTTTTAGAATTTTCCCGTCGGTTACAGGATATAAGCTATAAGTTTACAAAATTTTAATTTTCTAGTTCATCTAGAAGTGGGTAACATTAATGTCAGTGAGTCAGTGACTAAGTCATGTGGCTTTATAGTATGGTGATAAAAAGTGATAATTCAGGATTCTAGGCCTTTATACAGTAGAGGCTGGCTTGTTACTATATAGTATTACCAGAGATCATGAGTTTAAACACACTCAAAACTAGGCACAAACTACACTTTAGATACAAGTTACTGACAATTAGCGAGCTCTCATGCGGCTCCAGAAGGTAGTCAAACATAAAGATCTAACTGGGCTTGGGTCACAACAGAAGGGCAGTGACAAACCCGCAACAGGCGAACAACAATGAACAACGGTTCACAAGAACAACAATTACCTAGCGAGGTCTCAATAACGAGTCTTTAATAACCTAAATTCTTCCTTTCCTATCAGGCGGCACTGCAGACCAGAACATGGGCATAAAGGACAGGGAGTGAGAGACACTCCAATGAGACTACCAGTCTAAAAGGACCGCTAACGCAAACAAGAGAAATGGAAGAAGATACCTCTTGACGTGGTCAACATGACTTTGACCATCAAAACCTAATCTGATTATACATAATACAGTCAACAAACTTGAGAATGAGAAACACTCTTAGCTTGAAAGAATAATCCTAATTAGATTACATGACTCAGAACGTAGAGCCTCCGGCTCCTTCAAATGTAAATAAAACTTTATAATTTACGACGAGTTTTTTCATATGGCCGGTGAGTCTGATGGCACCATCATCTTGACTCTAATATCTTCTAGGTTTCTTTAATGTTATTATTATTATTATTATTATTATTAGCACCGCGTCTTACAACCCGTTTGGGTTATACGCACTTACGCTAATGTCTAATGGTAGGGTGATTGTGAGATGAAATGGAGGACCTAGAGTTTAACGTGGAATCCGAACCACGGTGGAGACCTGGCATTCCTCACATTCACAAGATTCTTTAATGTTAAGCGAACAAAGACGAGAGACGTCAGTTGTCGAATGCAAGATTGGGATTGTGGTGGACCAAGACGTTTTATACTAGTTGTACTGCCGAACCATAGGCGAAGGGGGCGACGGGGGTCGCAATCTTCAAGAAAATTCTCGAAGCTTGGTAGAACACGTAAGCTGTGGGCAATGACGTACGAACCCCGGCGAGCCATGATCATGTCCGCTCAGTATATTATTATTATTATTATTATTAGCACCGCGTCTTACTACCCGTTCGGGTTATACGCACTTACGCTAATGTGTAATGGTAGGGTGATTGTGAGATGAAATGAAGGACCTACAGTTTAACGTGGAATCCGAACCACGGTGGAGACCTGGCATTCCTCACATTCACAAGATGTCTTGTCAGAGGTGAAGGAAGGGTTTGGTAATCAGATAAATCTTTGCCGGGACCTGGGATTGAACCCCGGCCGCCAGCATAGAAGTCTGACACCATACCCCTAGACCACCAGGTCACCTTCCGCTCAGTATAGTTGGTGGTCTAGTCGAATATGGAGTTGAATAGAAGTCAGGGCATGATCATGTTCCTGAGACGTCATATGTAACAAATTGTGTTATATTATTAATATATATATATATATATACTTTATTATGGGAAGTCACTTTCTCTAGCTGACGTAGTTTTTTTACGGGTAAGGACTGCTGAGCCCAAAACAAATATTTTCACCCGCCTCGGTGGCGCAGTTATCTAACTCTATAGTTTCGTATTGAGCTAGACTGCCTAAAACGGGGAATGCGAGGTTTTAATCACGCTCTGGTGAACTGGGGTGGGTTTCCTATATGGTTTTCCACTCTTTATATGCAAATTCTGGTTCACTTCCCTTAAAATCAACCTTCCCAATTACTAATCTATTAGCGTAATTAGTACTTAAGCATATAGCACGAACGGGTAGTAAGACGCGGTGCTAAATTAATTAATAATCTTTTTTTATATCAAAGACTTTAACTATAAGTTCAAACTAAACTGTATAAGTTACACAATATTTTAATTCCTTAGGTGTGTTGTTAGTTTTTAAAATACATTATATTACATTTTTAATTGAATTAAAGGTGATAATAAAGGGTTTTTTTTATTTTAAACTGTCGTACTATCCGTCAGGGTAATGCATACACTAACTAATATCGATAGTGTGCTAAATATGAGGATGGTTTAGTTTAGAGTATGTGTATCCACACTTGCGTGAAGGGAGAGTGAAAATCAATTAAGTAAAAAATCTCAGAACATCTTATAGGAATTCCAGCCCCGATCTTCGCGTAATCGGGATTAAAATTTCTTGGAAGATTTATGCTTTAGATCATTCGACCTGCAAAATTAAATACTTTCATTAGGTTAATTCGATGTTACAGTGTTGTTATAAAGTTTGCATATATACATTTATTATCAAATTATATTGAAATGTTTGGGTTTTTAAATGTCCTAATATATACACTTATCTAATCTGTATTTATTTTATACGTTACTTCATTAAGAACTAGAAACTTGAGTGAAATTTACAATGAAAACAGGTAAACTAATAGATTCGAAATACAATATATGTGTACATTTACATATATATATGCATATATATACTTATATATATGTACACATATACATACATATATATACTTATATATATGTACACATATACATACATATATATACTTATATATATATGTACACATATACATACATATATATACTTATATATATGTACACATATACATACATATATATACTTATATATGTACACATATACATACATATATATACTTATATATATATATATATATATGTATATGTGTACATATATATAAGTATATATATATATGTATATATGTACATATATACATAAGTATATATATATGTATATATGTACATATATACATAAGTATATATATATGTATACATATATATATAAGTATATATACAATAATATTTCCCTTTCATGATCCGATTATCGGGAAAAATATTATGCAATCCCGAAAATGTTGGAATAAGTTTGAGAATTGCTTTTTTTCCTTATTTAATTTACTTTTAAACTTGATTTTCATGCTTTATTCATTATTTAAGTATAAATATGTATTTCAACTTATTTTAGATGTATATTTAGATTTAATATGTGTTTCATAAATGTTAATAATTCAAGTAGCAGCAAAAGTAATAAAAACTACTTAAATATTCAACTGTATATATACTTGTTTAAATTACCTCTATTAGGGCCTATATATATTCATTTAACAAAAGGAAGCTAGTCAGTGTTTTAAGATACGGAATATAAGCAAATTTAGAAATAATCAGTTTTACATTTTTAATTCCCGTTCTCGTCTCGAAGTAAGGGATTCTAAAATTCCCAGTACCAACCGATCTCGTTTCGAAACAAAAAAAGTCGATCCTGCACACTCCTAATATATATATATCACTATGAAATTAATGATTACAATACAGTAAATACAAAATAAAATCCTAAATTTACTACTTTCGACATATGATACATCATATCCTCCTGATTTTTAAGTATGAGAGAAATCTTTTAATAACTTTTGTGTTGAATATAAAATTAACAACAATTATTAGATTTAAATAGTCTTCCATACGTCTAGTAATTCCATACTATTAAGTATATTTCCTAGTAAGAAAGTTCCTTTCCATCCTTCTATACAACTTACAAATACGATTCAATATGCTAACAATAAAATAAAACTGTTCAAGGTTTAGATAATTTAAAAGTGATTTTTCTCTCTCTTAATCGATTCCTATTAGTATAAAAGATTAACATTAACATTTAAAATTGTGTTTTCAAAGAATAATGCTGATATATGAAGTAATTCTTGTTAAAAATTTTAACCAAGATAGTATTTTTTTAAATAGAAACTTGTTAGTAAGAAACTTTTAACATATTAATGAATTGTTTAGTATTCAGTTCAGAGTAAATGTCTACGTGTACACCGAGTTAACATTTTATTTGAAAAGATAAAAAAAAATATAAGTCTACGAAAATTGACTTCTTATACCAACACTTTTTTTAAGCGATCGATCACTTTTAACTTCATATTGCCATGGTAATATTCACAAATGGATACGAAAGAAGTTTGTCAAATACAAAGTTTTGGCGTGACTTTTTTTTTTACTTGACAAGAAAAAGTTGGTACTGTATTTAGTTTAAATTTACACGTCCAACAACTTTACAACCCATAAAACAAAAGACAGTGTGAAGTAAACATAAACATTTCTCTTTGTTGATTTCACGACATTTTAAGCCAGTAGTGGTATTGATAAATGTATTCATGTAGCCATACACTTTATTTAAAGAAAACACAAAACAGCTACAAATGGTATAACTATGACGTAATTTATAAGGGCTCTCTTCATCAGATTAGATTCATTTTCACATTTATTTTGATATTAACATTTATATAGATTTTAAAAGCTGATGAAACTCTATTATATAATATATTAGTGTCTAAAATGGGTCATTTAGCTATGTAAATTAAGTATTTGAGAAAATAATACATCCCAAATAAATATTTTACTATGAAACGCAAATTATTTGTATTTTAATTACTTTTAGATGGTTTTAATATTTGTAATATTTTACTACCAATACTTTTATATATTTTACTCATTAGTTTATTATGTATATAATAAACCAAAGAGTTTATATGACCTTCCTATACATATCTAGGCCTATAAAGAAGAATGCTGACTTGAATTATATTAATTTAAATCAAGTGGAAAACTCGGAGATTCATTCTTCACTAAATAAGAAATCGTAAAAATCAACAGACTATTTTAAAAAATACTGGTTATTTCTTTAATTTATAGTCAAAGATAATTTAATTTTTTCTATAGAAGAACTTTAAAAATTATACAAATTTATATATAAAATCAAATAAATACCGAATAATCACTTTTTAAAAATTAACACTATTCTACTGATTTTAAGATTACTTATTTAGTTAATAGCAATATCCAAATGTTTAGATTGATTGATTGATTCTAAGTCAGATCACAGGTGAGTATACATTTTAATGATAGTCAAGAAATAGACAAAGCTTATAGTTTAATATATGTCTATAAATTAAATAAATTCAAAAATCTCTTTAATGGTGTTGTAGGCCTATACATGTCTAATGAAGCTCTATGAAAATCTTATTATTACGAGATTAGATACTTCCATGAAAGTAATTTTAATAATGTCAAAGTAGACTTGATAAAAGTAATAAAATATGGATACAGTATACATATAAACTGGGAATAGACTAAAATCAAGCATAACAATAAAATAGGAAAAGTCCAGAAAAAGAATATATTGGGAAGTGAGAGAAGACGAAATAAAATAAATCATAGCCCGATAATACATTTATTGTGAGGTTTATGTCATCTCAAAGTATAACAGTTAGGAGTATTTATTTTTTTGATTTAATTCAACTTTTCATTAGACATTAAATATATATTTTTATTCAAAACAATCAAAGCTGTAATTGAAATTTTTTAGAAAAATCAAATAAAAACACAGGTGTGCAAATTCTAAATTTTTTAAGGTAGCAAAATAATAACTTTTATTAGTAGAATAATGGTGTTTACTACAAGTTTCTCAGAGTGTTTATACATTAAAAAGTTATTATATAGAGTAATTATAGAAAAAAACAAATTTTATATATATTGACTTTGCCAAAATAAATTATTTCTAAATTGGATGATAAATTATTTTAAAGTTGACAAGCTAAATCCAACCCTGGATCTTTGCTATAGATTTTCCCATGTCCAGGATAACTAATCCATTATAATTTTAAGGAAAAATCTATTTTGTAAGTATTATATGTCATTTTTCAACATATTACATTTGAAAAACAAATTTATATGAAAACTAATCCTTACCAAATGTTTGGTTCAATATATTTTAAAGGTCGCTAAATATAAAACAATCTTAAATATATGTTTACCCCTGTAAGATAAGTTTATTTGGAAACTGCTAGCAGAATTGAATAGCCATTTTTAAAATGCGATCGCGAGAAATATACCTGATAAATTTTAAAAAATATTTGTCACCGAGTATTTAGCAATATTTCTTTACATAAAATGAAATAAACAATAGGTTTTCTGTAAATGGCTTTCAATCAAATATAAAACTTAGTGTTCAAAATAAACACAAAATGATGTCCATAAAAAAAAAAGATTCTGGCTCGTATTTACCAATAATTGTGCAACAAAATATTCCCAACGCCTCACTTGGAAACTGACTAACCGAATCTATGCCAATGTACAACTGTATCGCGTTAATCGTATTTATTCAACAAGCGGCGAATTACAGCGGTTTTTGCGGGCTAACCATTTCAACTTTTGTGTGTTCTAACACACGGTTATTCACTTAACGGATCATTGGTTCAAATCCACGTGCCGCTGATTATCTCACCGCAATAAAACCCAGCGTTGTTGTTTGTTTTCCCCGAACTGTTCTATCCCTTCCAGTCACCAGTTATGAGTGGCCAAGTGGTTAGGGTGGTCGATAATGGGTTTAGGATTAGCATAGGTGTGTACGTGGTGGAGATATGTATTTTCTAAATGGTCTCCCATTTTCCTCCAGGAAAATGGAGTTAAATTTCTTCTAATTCTTATCTTACTCACCAGAATTTTCTCTATTTAATTAGTGTCCATTTTTTGAATAGCCTTATGGATAACTAGTCGGTGTCTATATACATGATCTAATTCATTTTAGTTAGATTCAAACAGTTATCTCAAAATTGTATTGGTTTGATCCCTGAACATGCAAATTCTTGGTAGGAATAACGTCCGGTTTATGACCCTGAGTTCATTCAGGAGAACAAATGACTAAGTAGCATTTCATTTGCGCCCAGTATATCATCAAAGGATGTAGTTAGACATAGGACCTCTGCATTGGTGCAGGGATATTTTTAATTTAGAATATTCTACAAATATACAATTACATGTTCAAATTATTAGCTTTAGTAAATAATCTTATATTATATTCCTTGTTATTAAATAAGTCAGTTATAAAATAATCATGTTTATTCAACATGTATGGGATCCATTCTCAATGAGCTGATGACTGGTTTTATAAGTAATTTTAGCATGTTAATCTATCTCGAGTTCTTAGGCAAAAAGACTAATGTTCTACCACATAACGTTTTTTGGTTTAGTTGTAAGAAAATGCGGTTTCCTTAAATTTTACATTAAAGTAGATTCGTCCTGTATTGAATATTATTCTTAACCCCACTTTTCATAGTTCGTAAATAACTATTGAAATTTTTAATTGGAACAATACTCTTGAATACCACTCATAGATTATTATTTGACCAAAAAAAATCAATATTTGTGTGATAGAATAAACTCTCTAACTAATAGACGTGGTTAATATTGATTAAACTTAATATATACTTATCGGATCAAGACGAGACTTATTCTATTGTACTCATTTTACAAGATGTCATCACGCTATCTTATCAGAATATGAATCACTGTCGAATAAACTGGACGTAGGCAGTGAACATACATCACGACTGGTGTCGAACATACTGTAAATAAGATGGCACGTGATGCG
>CABFVX010001094.1:174115-192353 GCA_902151425.1 Timema shepardi
ATGCGAGTTGGATTGTGGAAGGGGGGGGGGGGAGGTTGCGTTTCTTCGTGAATTTTCTTGTGCACACAAAAATAAAAGGCGGAAATATTAACTTCACCACTAAAATAAATTATTATTATTTTTATTATTATTATTTATATTATTATTATTCTAAAACATTGCTATCGATTAGGTTTCATTCTTTTATAGCATTTGAAAAAGTTGCATTTGTTGATGTATGGTTTAATGGGAGTGAAGTCACAGGCAAACGTTAGTTTTAAATATAATTTTTTTACCTAGCTTAAATTAATTATTGTAACTTACGTTTAAAACTATATTCAATAACATTTGTTTAGTAACATATGAATTAAAGTTCCGACTTGTTTTAGTAAACATATAGCTTATATTTTAATTTTATGATACCTATTTTGCTTACCGCGTGATCTAAGGCATCAATCTCGTCCCAGACTAAATTTCTGATTAAAGGGAGGTCATGGTTTGAATCCCGGTCATGTTAACTGGGTGATCTTTCCAAAATGATTTTTCTAAATTTGTTTTACAGTCTATCTATACGCAAATGTGGAGACAATTCCTTTAAATTCAACCTTCCTCATCTATAATTCATTAGTACATATGATTATAACCTGAACAAATAAGACGCGATGCTTACAAAAATTGATGAGCTAATAAATTTTACTTTCTCAATTCAAGAGAAAAAGTTTTACTTTGGAAAAAAATGTATCTTGAAAATATGAAGAATCTTTACGTTTTGTGTGAACAAGAACCCTATAAAAAACTATTTTACAATTCTGTATGTCTGCCCTCATGTCTGTCAGTCATTCGCTCGGTTTGTCCCTGGATAAGGATCCAAAATAATTTAATGGATTCTGTTCAAACTTGATATCTAGATTTGGTAGGGCTATATTAAAATTTTGTTTTTTCAATCCTAGCCCATCAATTAAGGTTATCTTACTGATCAGTAACGTCTTTTAACTCCAAATTTTTTCAAAAATGATTAACGATTTTGTTTAAAATGCACATCTAGGATTTGATTGATATAATAAATAACACAGTATGATTGATTTTCGGGAAAAAATTCGTTGAAGTGTACAAAAGTATTTACAAATGAAAGATTTTTGAAAATTCTAAATATTTTGAAAATAGCTACAACGATTTTGAATAAAATGTATATATGTAAATTTTGTGGTACATACAAAACGTCTAGTTTTACAAACACATAATTTTAGGGTAGTTTGAAAACAATTTAGTTTTATATTTGGACCATTATTTTGAAATTTATATATTAAGATTGATTATTGATATTAAAAAGATGATATGTTTGTTTTTATTATGAAAACATATTTGATGGTAGTTTACTCAAAATATATATTTTTAAATTATCTTAGAATCCATAATACATAATATGATAAAGGTTTTTTTTACGATTTTGTCAAACAATTTATTTTTATATAGCTTACTACAAATCAAGTTAAACTAATACTAACGGGGACTATTTGGTTTGAACAGATAATTAGCTTCAATTTCCCTCAAACTCTGGTTGTTTGACAGTTAAAACTATAGCCTTTGCCCAACAGATGGCATCGCTAATGATGGATAAATGGGTTTTAAAGCCCCTTGGCCATTCTCTATGTAATACACACTTGTGTATCGCGGAGCTGTATAACCTCGTTTTTCTCAGAGGATTGGAAACTGTCACCGTTTTTAGACCCTCAAAATATTCCGTAAACAGTTATTGGTATAATTTCAGTATCAGCTTGGATTTAGGCAGATTATTTACCCTTGTTCATGATAACGTGTTACATCACGTGTATTAAGGGGGCCGTAAACTGGAGGGTTGAGACAAGCTGTGGTAGTCCATAAATCCAGCATTATTTAAGGACATTGCCTAGCTCTGACTTTACGGCAAGTCGAGACAGGATTTACCATATCAATGAGTTTACTTTATTTTCAGCGGAGCTTAAAGATTTTACATTGAAACCCAAACCATAAATTCTTAAGTAATTATAAAATTAGTCTTAAATTGTCTAACATTTTTTTTTATCCTAAAATAGTTTCTTGTGTGCACTTTATTTTACAAATCTTCTACAGCTCAGACTATTTGGTTTAGTCACGAAAATGTCCTGTAGAAATCTTCCTGCCAGAAATTAAACTAAGAAAGTCCGTGGAAGCACACTATTTTATAAAGGAAACGACAAAAAAGTAATTTAGAAGTGCAAGTCAATGTTGTCCAGGAACAAATAGTATATTGGGTATTTATAATCTTCAGTGAAATGGGGTGTTATCAGCTTGTAGACTATGAACCTAAAATGGTGAACTGCTAATTTGTTCCCTTTTTTTTAAATATAATATATATGTGCATGAGTTTCATAGTACTTATGGTGCTGAGGTGTTTCAGATTAAGATGCAACCCACTTTACAAAATATCTTCGAAATCCCCCAGTGGGTGTTATTTAAATAAAAGAGTGATAAAATATGTATAGTTAACTATATAATTTATTTTTCATTGAGATGATGAGGATTCCTAAAAGATTGATGTTCCCTTAATTTTCTTATGCTCCATGACAGCCGAAACGTTTTGATAGATTTTGTTGAAACTCGATATTTAAATTTTATATAGCAGGGGTTTGCAATAGATCGATCCAGCAGCGATTTTAGTCGATTGCTTAGGGAAACTAAGTCATCATGAAAACTCAGGTTTACTGTACCTTTTATTATTCCACTATGGTGCAGCCTATATGATAGGGCCATAGTGTAATTCATCAAGGTAAAACTGTTATCTTTCAGGGTAGAGTGAATATATTAGATTTTTTTCCTATAAAGTGAGGGACATAAGTATTGGAGAAAATATTGAAGTTAGTGACTAAATAAAAGATGTCAGGGCCTAAAAAGTTTGCCGGCCACTGTTATACAGATATAATTCGGGCCCTAATAAAAAATAGTTTCTAGCCCTCAAATTAATGGTAGTTTACTCGTTAATGATTTATTAGAATGCATAATCTTTCAAAAATGGTTTTAACAAGTTGGTTTTAGCTGATATTTGGGGAGTGTTTGAGATCACCATAAAATTGTATACGTGTTTTTCGGTCAAAACTGTTCTGAACGTTTTTTTTAAATGGGCATCTGGAGAGTGTTTTACATAATCAATAAAAACAAATGGTGGTTTTCATTTAAAAAAATCATTAGGCTAGTTAACCGTTGAGTGACTAGTCTAGTGGTCAGCGCCCCTGGTTAATTCGTTGAATGACTGGTCTCTTAGTATACTGATCAGCGCCCCTGGTTAATTCGTTGAATGACTGGTCTCTTAGTATACTGATCAGCACCCCTGGTTAATTCGTTGAATGACTGGTCTCTTAGTCTAGTGGTCAGCGCCCCTGGTTAATTCGTTGAGTGACTGGTCTCTTAGTATAGTGGTCAGTGCCCCTGGATATCTCGTTGAATGACTGGTCTCTTAGTATAGTGGTCAGCACCCTTGGTTAGTGATCTAGAGATCCCGCGTTAGATTCCTGGTGGTACCATAGGTAATTTTCTCGAAAGGTGGGCTGTCCCTATCGTCACCATTTTCTGGTTAGTTAGGCTTAAGTTAGTATTAAGATTCTCACTGGCTCCACACCTTCATAATAACAAACATCACATCATCTCATTGTGTGTACGACTTCTAGACATCCATCACTGTACACACTGCATAACATTCTGTTCCCACATGCTCACACATAGCGGCTAAGTCTACATACACGCTGACTGAACTAGATACTGCATCTTTCAAGGTCAAATATTCTCTACAAAAAAAAATATTGTTTTTATCCGTCTACGAACATTTGGTTCAAAAAGTATTTCTAATGAGAACTTATAGAGGGTAGGTTTATTAATCAATGATTTTGAAAATTTGTCACAAATTATAAGAGAAAGTATATACGAGTGTATAATACTAGTTTAACTTTTTCTAAAAATGTTCTTTGTTATGTTGGCTACGACGTTTGTCGGCGGGTACAAGATAATCATCAACTTAATGAACTATCCCAGAACTCGCTCAATTTGCTGATCACGACATACGCTCATTACAAGTCATATTGCGTGTGCGAGTAGGTATGCCCGTGTGTTAATTTGAACCGGTAATTAGTACGTTTTACTCGTACTGGAATACTTTTTACTATAAATTTATCATCAGAGACGTAGCTAACGTTTGAACTAGATTTATAACTAGGGCTCTTCATTTTTTTCTGTTATCGGGTCTTATTACACCTTCGGGATAAATATGCATATGTACTATCTACGTTAATGTGTTAAGGACGAGGAAGGCTAAATCTAGAACGTTCAGCCACATTTGCGTGGAGTTGTAGTGTAAATTAATTTAGTGAAATAAACTGTACACCCAACTATAATTCAAACAACGATTTCCCAGTCATCGGCAGTTCAATCTATGGCGAAAGATACGTCCTAGATCACCGAGGAGGGCCACATGTAGACCTATAATAATTACTGTAATGTGTTAAGAATAAGGAGAATAGAATTAAAAGTAAGTAGCAATACACCCGAATGTTAATATATAAGGAGAAAGGGAAGCAATTTATGAAAATAAAATATTCTCATCACACCCATGCGATATTTGAATCTTGACCTTCAAGTCACTAGCACATCAGACTAGGTTAACTTGGCATTCAGGCCATAGGCCCACCATTGTGGGTTTTTCCGTGTTAGTCCTTTTTCTTTATATTTTGTTTCTATCAGCCCTACTATAGAAGAGTAATTAAAAGTGTATAATCCTTAAGGGTAGTAAGAAATCGTGGAAAACTAACGAATAGTATAGTCGAATGAAAAAACAACCTTTTAAACCAAACGAGTCAAACCATTCATGTTGACAATAAAATTTAAACCATAGAATATAAATAAAAAATGAAGAAAATGCTAGAAAGTTGAAAACAAGTGCATTCATTCATATTATAGTTTTGACAAAATTACCAGGAGCTTGAAAAACTTCGAAAAGATGAGGTCAAGTCCAAGCCTTATTCACATTCACTTTGAAAAATATGATAACCATCGCATCTTCGAAACAATTCTAAAAGAGGACTAATACTTCGTTATATTTTTAATATACTTGAAACATCTCTCAAAATATAACATACACATAATAATTGTTTATATACACGACAATAAATAATATTTTGACGCAGACTAGTGATACAATTTTATTCATAAGGAATGCCAAACATAAAATAATGTGCGTTGCTTTTTTTTTTTTAACATTTTTCTTTACCTGGATGTCCTTAAGGCATAATTTCAAAATTAAAAGTATTGCTATGTGAAAATAGCAAAAACTTTATCTTAGGCTCCAGCTTCGTCTTTGATTCGAATGTTTCATGCTTATCTTCGATTTTTCCTCACCTTTAAAAGGTTAAACTCGCACACACCTACAAAATTATATGATTTGGAGTGGCTCATTAGTCATTAACAAAGAAGGTTTGTCCTGACTGGTCTGCACTAGATAATTATTCGCTATAGTTAAATATCAAACTTACCCTATTAAACCAATAAAATAAAACCCCACACTACAGCACTTTATTGTTGGTCAAACGAATTGCAAAGAAAAAAATAATGGTATGGAACTCTGCGTGGACTTTCTTGCTCTATTGTTTAAAAATTGAAATATTTACTCAAAACTTGTAATATATGTGAAACAAAATAATATACACTAGAAAACCCAAGCATAAATTGCACTATACTTACGAAAAAACATTTTTGAGTCCTGGTTTTAAATGTTATAGTTTTATTTTTAAAGAATGTCCTCATTTGTATGTCATTAAGATATTATATAGACTTGTAAACATGGCTTAAAGTTGAAATTTTCCATTCCTAAACATAAAAAATATCCTATTTTGGTTGATTTTCTATATATAAATTTCATGGAAACAAAAGGGAAATAGTATACGAATTGAGATGGGATTTTTTAAATAAAATTATCTAATTTAGTAATGAGGCAACAACACAGATTTAGATCCACTAGTTTATTCTTCCAGACCAGTTGGTTCTCCTACTGACAGACATCTACTCCCAGTAACGTTATAATAAACCTACATGCATGGTTTCAGGTTTTTATGTATTTTGATTGCCTATATACAAAGTGTATCTAAAACATTGCATCAAACTTTGGCAGGCTATTCCTTGGGTGAAAATAGAATAATTCACATCAGCAACCTAGGGTCCATCTTAAATATTAATGGCGGTATTCACCCCTAAGGATAGAGCTAAAAAGGACTGTTGTGTGAAATATTATGAAAACTTATTAAGGTATTTCAACGAATCTTTGTATACTACTCATTGAAACCTTGATAATTAATAAACTAAATGTGTTGTTACCGTTACCCACCCCCGTCATGTTAAAAAGCGGGGGTTGTAACACATTTTTCTGCAATAAAATATGTCAGAGTAGGTATTACTAATTTTGACTTAAGATTACAAAATGAGGTTTAGAAATTAACAAAAAACAGTGTCTTGGAGAAACTGTCTAGCTTTCTCCGTTTTTGAGATAATCACACAAGTTTGAGCTCAGAGACAAGTGTAAATGCCTGCCAAGTAGGAAACAAGAATCGCAGTGTTACCTCGCACTGCAGTTGTTAACCATTTTTACCGGCACGTGTGACTATGTATCACGTACATTTGGTAAACAGGGTTGGTTTGTGTGTTATGATGGAGAAGCTCAGATACTTTTCCTTCTTCATAAGCTCCGATATGTTTCTATTTATCACATTATTAAGTTATGCTTACAAAACTCACACTTGGGTGGGCTTTTAATCATTACACTCACTGCAGTATTGAAAGCTAAATTAAGAAATACTAATTGTAGTTCTTGTATGTTTAAGTTCCTAGCTTCAAAATAAGATTCATAGCAAGTGTTCAAAATGGCGTCCCCTAACGTCATTGCAATAATTTAGGTGGCGTATCAATGACTTGCGTAATCTTTCGAAAACCCGTGGTATTTCTTGAACCTTATCACATGCAACACCTATCCTGGTTAACAGGTCTTCCGCGGATTCAATGGCTGTCTCGTACACCAAAGCTTTGAAAAAACCCCACAGAAAAAGTCTAACATATTAAGGTAAGGAGAGCGTGGTGGCCACGCAACAGCTGTACAGGCTGCCTACCTGGCAGGAATTAACACTTGTCTTTGAAATCAAACATGCATGATTATCTCGGAAACGGGGAAAGCTAGACAGTTTCTCAAAGACACCGTTTATTGTTAATTTCTAATCCTTGTTTTCTAATCTTAAGTCAAAACTAGTAATACCTACTCTGACATATTTTATTGCAGAAAAATGTGTTACAACCCCTCATTTTTTACATGATGAGGGTGGGTAACGGTAACAGCACATTTAGTTTATTAATGATCAAGGTTTCAATGAGTAGTATACAAAGATTCGTTGTAATACCCTAAGCAGTTCTCACAATATTTCACACAACAGTCCTTTTTAGCTCTATCTTTAGGGGTGAATACCACCCTTTATAATTAAGATGGGCCCTAGGTTGCTGATGTGAATTATTCTTATTTCACCCAAGGAATAGCCTGCCAAAGTTTGATGCAATGTTTTAGATACACGTTGTATATAGGCGATATACATATGTGTAAATATGTTTTATATATACAGGAAATATGCAATATATGCAATATATATACAATATGCATATATATATAGTATACATATGCATATATATAGTATACATATGCATATATATATATATATATATATAGTATACATGCATATTTATAGTGTCGGGAAAAGCTATGATTTGTAAAGTCATTTAGAACTATATCATTATCATTTTGTGTAGAAAGGAGGTTAAAACTATAATTATATATATTAACATCAAGTCTTAATACATGTTCAGGCTATACGCATATACGATAATTACTCTAATGGGGTAGGGATGAAAAAGGAAGAATTTTAGAGCTAATGTACCTGAATATACGTGGAAGAAAAATGTAAAACCATTTAGAAAAAAAATAGCCTTAGTAGACCCGACTGAGATTCAAGCATCCATCTCCCAATTCTAACAAGAGAGTGAATAACGCCTTCTACCATGCGGGTACTGAAGTTGGTAAATATTAATGTTCTGTTCGTTTGATTTGAAAAGTAAAACTTTTCTTGGTGTCAATATAAAAGGGAAGTGCATCTCTCTAAATTAGACAAATTAATTCTGTAATGCCAAGAGCTAGAAAAGCGAGGGATTTTGGCTGAAGCTGGCATTGGTATGAAAAAAATTAGAATATTCCCAATTATATATTTAGTGTAAGTCATGATATACTCACCTATACTCTTGGACACGGGGATGAAGGCATCAGTCACGTATTGTTTGGTCTGCCGATGACGTGGCGATTGGAGTTTGAATCTCGACCGTATATATTTAGGTGTGTTGTTCTAAATAACTTCCTATTTTTTTACACCAGTTTCATATCGATTCTAACTTCTACATATTTCCCTACCCCTTTAATTTAGATATGTGTCAAGCCTGAACTACTAGTAAGACGTTGTGTACTGTGCAAAAACACTAGATTCCTTTAGTATAATATATGCAAATAAAAATATATTTATTTATATTCAATGTTTAAGTGTAATGTGTAGTTTTTTAATATCTATATATAGTCTATGTTTTTATAAATTGAGTTAATATATTAAAATCACTTACATGTTTTTATCATGAATAAAACATGTTTTCCCATTTGATGTATAAAAATTATCATTTAAAAATTCAAGTAATGAGGTCTTAAAAGGGATTATATAATGTAGACTGTCCTCTTAGTCTAGTGGCAGCAGGTATTTGGTGGCCCAACTTCAGGGGACGGTTACATATCCACCATCGCTAGTAGAAGACTAGGCGTATTTATTCGAAACACTGGTGGCAATTACGCTAAAAAAAATTAATGTATTTAATCTAGAGGGGAGGAAACTACACCATAGCCTTTACTGGCTTCCAGACGTTATTAAAGTAATATAATCTCCCAAACGACTATAATAAGATGGACTTAATAGAACCAGCTCAAGTGAAGGATGGACTTAGGTAAAGTTTTTTTAGAGTGGCAAAGAGCTTTCCGAGTTCCTAATCACAATTAGTAGGTAAGTTATTTAAAGGAATTCCATGTCACCTAGTATGCTACTACATCCACACACATTTCCAAAGGCCAAGTATATTTGTTATGTAGGTATCTGTAGATCAGGAGGAAAGTTATTTCTAGCTCGTGGCTATGATATAATCAAGCGCTTTTTCTTATCAACCCTTCTCCCCCTTAGCCCTTTCACAGACATCTTTGGAATATTCAAGGAAGTTTAGGTGCATAGAACCACCACCAAAATCCCTCCCCCCCCCTTCATACCCCCGTGTCCTCCCCCCAACCTTGATGCCAGCCGCTTATATAAACNGTCCTCCCCCCAACCTTGATGCCAGCCGCTTATATAAACCCTTAGCAGAGACGCCTCTGAGACAGTGGTTGGAGCCTGCGCAGTAGGGTGGATGATGGCAGACGAACCACAGGCCTTCTTAACTTCGTTAACAAACATCCCAAGCCCAGTTTGATACTTGTCGATTAAACTTAGACAAAGTAGTTAGTCCTATCTCTTTCAAGTTATCTGGCTGAAACTAATAGTGTCTTAAATAATTATATCTAGTGAGCATTAGGAGTCAAGTAGCTCAAATCTTATAGATTACCAAAGTGGCGTATTTACCATAAATAAATGTTGCAGTGCGCCGGGCACACTTTCTCCTTCTTTTATTTTATAATAGACATTTACTGAAAAAACTTGGAAGATTTTTGAACCGAAATAATATGTCTGTACATTGTTGTAAAAACACAACACAAAATATCATAAATTAAATTATAATAAACACTCCAGGCCTCCACCGTGGTTCGGATTCCACGTTAAACAGTAGGTCCTCCATTTCATCTCACAATCACCCTACCATTACACATTAGCGATAAGTGCGTATAACCCGAATGGTTAGTAAGACGCGGTGATAATAATAATAATAATAGTATAATAAACACTGTTATTTACTTGGTAATCTATAGCATTAGGAACTAGGAACACTGCTACAGAAAAATAAATGGTACGGAACTCTTAATGGACTTAACTCTTGTTTAAAAATGGAGATATTTACTCAACGCTCGTAATATAGGTATACCTGGTTAAGATTAAAATGATAATACAAGATTTACTCTGTGGATAACCATGACGTTACAGTTGATTATACACATGAATTAATATTATTATTATTATTATTATTATTAGCACCGCGTCTTACTACCCGTTCGGGTTATACGCACTTACGCTAATGTGTAATGATAGGGATAGGGTGATTGTGAGATGAAATGAAGGACCTACAGTTTAACGTGGAATCCGAACCACGGTGGAGGCCTGGCATTCCCCACATTCAATGAATTAATACTTTATAAGATTGGTTTTTTGTCTCTAGGGAGTGGGATGGGGGTGGGGAATAGTTTAAAGGTGGTAGGCCTATTTTACTTCAAATTTGAAACTTACACATACAATTTGAGCTATTTGATACAAGTTTGATTAATAATCTTTAGTGACATAGTTAGTGAATTTATTTTTTATATTATTACCAACGTTTTCTTAAATTTATGTACAATAAAATTTAACTTCGTGACATTTGAAGTTTGTAATGGTTTTTATTGATTAAAATATGTGTACTTATTTTTGTAGCCAGACATGTAAGGATTAACATAATAATGCTTTTATAAGAACTTAAATCAAAATGACAAACTTTTTTTTGATAAGTTTATAAGTTAAACGTAAAACACATTAACAGTACTTAGGAGAGTGATTTAATCCTGTTTTAAGCTCTTGAAATTAGTGTTAAGGATGATGGGATACGAAGCCGTGAAAAGTGTTGAAAACAAAATGCTGGGTATTTTTTAAATTTATTTTTGATGAAAATATGGAATGGTTAAGTCTACATTTGTTAAGCCATGGACTCAAAATGGATATGCGACTGGTAAAAGTTTGGTAAGCACTGCTTTAATTCATACCCAAACCCATTCTCTTTCGTTAACAAATGAAAGCAATTTGCATTTATTGTCATAATGAAATTACATATTGGGTAAATCAGATTAGTTAAGACACATATTAAATAAATTTTCAACTATCAGATTAGGCTAAAATTATTTGTGAATAGTTCATTTCATATTAGCCTATATAATAAAAATTGTCAATGTTAAGATAACTTTAAAAAAAACCTTTTTTGATTTATTACAGTGCTAATATTATAGTTTATTTTTTATGACTAATATAGTAAAATAAAATGAGGAAACCTTGTTTCAGGAAGCAGAACCAGGATTAGTTTTAATGAAAATCACAGTAAATTCTACAACCAGCTTAGGATTCCACCTCCTCGCATTTGTGTCGTTTCACTCCGGCAAATTATGGAAACATACCTTAGTTTGTTGTATTACACAATACATTTGTGAGGTAGATGAATATAGAGCAAATAATTAGTAACATTTTATGTTGACCTAAAATATATCGTTGTAAAATTTAAGAACTCAATACCATTTTAATATTATTTTGAAGACATTACTACCCGCATTTGTGGATTCTTGTTCGAAGATATTAATCTTATAGTCTGTTTTGATATTAATGGGGAGCTCTGAGTTTGAATCCAAGCTAACTTGATTAAGTTTTTTTATTTAAGTTACTATTTGCACCAGCTTTTATTGCATTTTCGTGGAGGAAGAGTGTAAAACAATTTATGAAATACCAGCCCTCAATGCACCCTACCGAGATTCAAACCCCGATCTCCCCATCATTGACGATCCAGTCTATTGCAAGAATGGCACTTTAGAGACCATAATTTTTACCTCCGAAGTGGGGTTGAATGCCATTCGAGTTAAAGATAAACCTTCAAAATAATAATTTATTTAACGTCTACCTTAGAATTGTGGTGTTGGCCAAAGCCAAGAGCGGTACCTAAGAAGGTGCCCATAATGAATATCTGGTATCAGAGCGGTTATCCACGATTGTTAAAACGATTTTTAGCACTCGGGTTCAAGAGGAGATCTAAGATACGTCCATTCCCAATACACCTCTTGTTTTGTCCGATCCTCTTTAACCTGCCTGTGTCTATATCATTAGAAAATGACGTCTGCTGGAAAACATGACGTCATATTAGGACACGGAAGGCTTCTTCTTCATCACTGTATAACGGGAGTCGAACCAAACAAAATAACAGGCAATAAATTATTATGAGAAAGGAAAATGATTGGATTGATTCGTGAATTATTTGTGTTACTTCTTTTATTTGTACTAAAAGTTGAACTTGGCATGAAACAAACAATATCTGTTCTTTTGTTTTTTCTCTCAATCCGTATAGCACACACATTGACACAATTTTTTTTATTTTGAAGGAAACCTCTATCATATCCGGACAGGATTTTTGTAGTTGTGGTTATTAATTAATATACTAATTTACTACTAACTGATTCGCGTAAACAGAAACGAACATTGATTTAAAAAAATTAAATCGCTTTGTTCCGGCGTTCATCAACTCACCGCAAGTATATTGTTTACATCCTTCTGTTTATCAACTCCCATATGCCATCACCAGTAAGATATTGATAGACTCGCCAAACGACTCCCGTATCCCATCGTAATGTTATCCGTGCACGTCGTGTCACCGCAAAGATTTACATGGACCAGTAAGGAAAACGAACGTACCTGTGTGACTAATGATCCCGACACATCCATGCGTGTGATAAAAGTGCTTGAGGTACCAAAATAAATGTATACGTGTTAATAATTATATCACTTTAACATTTGTATTACTTGAATATAATTATTATACTCTAAACTTAAATATGGTGAGTTGGTGGGATTTCTAAGAAAGTCGAGTGCGGCAAGTCGATAATTGTTGCGTGTTGGTAAATGCTACCTTATTCCTAGTATAAGGCTCTTATTTCCCATTAAATTATCTAAAATGTAATAGCTCACTGCTATTTTCAAAACATGTAAAATAAAACAAAAAATTAAGAAATTAAATGCTTAAAACACTCATTGACTTACATTCAATTAATTATCTTAAATTAGCTTACTCCATTACCCTTTAGAACCTTAAAGTGGAAGGGAAGGGGATTTTAGTTTAGCCAGTGTGTTTGAAGTTTTTATGGAAAAATAATTTTTTGGCCAAAATAAAAATAATATTGCTCCAGTACAAACAAAAAAATGTATTTTCTTCACATGGTGACCTCAAAATATCTTGAATATCTGTAAAGGGGATCCTGGAATTTACTGACAACTTATTCTCCTAATTTGAAAAGTTTTTCATCTAATGCCATTATGCTAATGATGGACAATCAGGAAATAATGTGTGAGTTTAGAGGCCCATTGACACAATGAGCTCATAAGGGTCAGGAGCTGTTGATATAATATTTGAAATAAATTAAATTCTTTGTTTGTACTGAAACAATATTTAATCATTTTAACCAAAAATATGTTTTGCCATAAAAACTGCAAAAAAAAACACATTTTCTCGTCACCCCTTACATCCCACCTTAAAATAGTGAATATGTAAATTATTTAAGTGGCAAATATAACTTTAAAAAACAACATAAAAACACGAGCATTTATTGCCTTCTGAAACCAGTATACGAAAGGGTGGTTGAGTTTTAAGTGCTGCTAATGAAACGGTTCCTAAAACCACACCACGTTAAGAGGGTGAAATTAATTATTCTTGAGATTTCAGATAAGGGTCTCACTTTAGAAAGGAGTGTGAAATATTAATTTCTCTTTGCTTTTAATGCGAAGAAAGAATTGCTTTGATTTGATTTAATTTCAGAGGTTAAAGCTGGGAGTTTAGGCGACTCAAGGAAAAAGGTCAGCGTTTTTACAGTTTTTATAGCAAACAGTTTTATAGGCAAGTTAAATTAAATGTTTCTACAGCATTAATATAATTTAATTAATTATTTAATTTTATAAACATAGAACTCGTAACAGTTTTTGACTATTTGTCAAGAGATTATGAGCATTTAATTAGGAATATTATAACTTAAGAGGAAAAGCGTTTATCAAATTATAGGACATCCCAGACGGATACTTAAGAATTTTTGATATCAAGATAAGAAGAAAATTGGACTCTGTATGTTTCTACTGTATAATTATCTGATTTATTTGGTCAAAAGTGTAAACAGCAAAACTACTGCCCTTCAAATGCACTCCCCACCTTAATTAACTAAATAATTGGTGAAGTTTAACACAAGGGGGCACATGTGTAGCATTGACTTTGTGCGTGCATAGAAACAGCCTTATTTAAATAGGGCGGAATATATTCTGCCGTTATTAAAGTTACTACAACAATTTTTAAACGTCAAGTAATATGATTTGTAGCTATCAATTTTCAGATATATTATCAATACCTTTTAAATAATACCAATAGTAAAGTAAAATTCTATCAATATTGACCACATAAAAAATGTTTTTATATTTTCTAAAGATTCCTTCCTACCAAATTCTACCATACTTATATTTTTCGAAACATAATTGTAAAGTCACCTATATGTATTTTTAAACTTACATAAATCAAGGCATTGGGCTCATTGTAGACTTGATCGTTGATGGCCTGTAGGCTTTGGTTTGAATCTCAGCTGGATGCACTGGAGAAGTTTTCTCGAAGTGATAACTGCTGTGATTTTTACATAACCTCTGTAAACAAATTTCCTCAAATTACATTCCCAGCCCTAAATCCAATGATTAACTCATTAAATAACCTCTCTGTTTAGGCGTGGACCAAATTAATAAGATAATAATAATAGCTATTATTATTATTATTATTATTATTAGCTGAGCGTTTATTTATCCGTTTGGGTTGTACACACTTACGCTAATGTATAATGACAGGGTGATTGTGACATGAAATGGAGGACCTACAATTTAACGTGGGATCCGAACCACGATGGAGGCCTGGGATTCCACACATTCACAAGTTGTGATTAATACACGTCTTGTCAGAGGTGATGGAAGGGTTTGGCAATCAAATAAATCTGTTCCGAGAACAAAGGTTGAACCCCGGAACCACAGAACATAAGTCTGACACCTTACCCCTAAACCACCAGATCACCAAAAATTAATAAGTAAAGATAAATTTGTCAATATATAGGAAAATCAAATTTGGTTAATCAGCTAAGTTTATAGAATATGGATTAAATGTAGACTAAACTTTAGGCTCATCTAGCCTGGTTTATTGATCACCGCTGAGTGTAGTCTCCTGAGAGTGTTTTTTCCAAAATTGTTTTCCACGCTTCCTTCAATTAAGTGCAAGTAATTATTTTTCTTTAAGGGATAAATTATTAATCTCTACCGCTTAGTGTGTTGGTTAAACTGTGTATAGCTCATGCGCTATGTAATATGAACTAAAATAAAACATAAGGCTTAAAAATAAAATAATAACTTATTTGTTTTGGTGATATTTCTAATGTAAGATAACCTTTGATTGACCTTTTAATTAATAAATAAATGTATACTTATATATTTTATAATTTATACAATGCTATCAATTAGGCTTTGAAAATAAATTAATCAAATATCTAGGCTTAAAATAGTTCAAAATGCAAATCTGCAGTCCAATTTTCCTAGGAAAAAACTTAACTGACAGCTATAAAAGATACTAGATCTAGCTTCATGTAACCATACGTTAAGTCATGTGATTTATAGCTACCTTTTTTGATATACAGGGGCTGTCGAAATAATTTTAACACCAGGGAAATATGTGATTTATTAATTAAGGTGTTGGTTTACCATTTGCCTTCAGTACATAATCAATCCTTCTTAAAATTGATTCATACAACTTTTAAATACTTTGCGATGGGATGTTGTATCATTATTTCAATTAAAACCAAAGAAATCTAGAATTTGAGTCTCAAATCCTTGAATATCTTAAGGATCAGTGTGTTACATGCATATTATATAATCCAAGAAGGATTGAATCTCTATTAAAGTAAAATGGTGTAATAACAACTTATTAGTAAGAAATGTAACCTTTGTCTTTGTTCAGATTAAGTTTCCAGCGTCTATATATTATCAGTACCTATAAAACAACACTAGTATTAAAGTAAACTATTATATTTTTAAACCAAAAGTTTGTTATTCATAAAATTGTTTTCATACTTAAATCTTACAAGAGGTACGAATTTTTAAGAACACTTTTTATAGTATCGATTTCCGATTTCAAGTTACGAAATTGTCCATAGCGTAAACGTGTGGTCGGAAGTTGAGGTCATTCTCCTTAACAATGTGTGTGTGTGTGTGTGTGTGTGTGTGTGTGTGTCCTATTCAAGGTCTATGTACGTGATAGGCCTACTAACAGCACTTGTGACCCAAACACACACAAACTTACACTTGCTATAACATTAGTTTCTTTTAACAACGGGGTTTACAAGTTTGCCCTCCTATAAAGAAAGGAGAAAAGGTAAACTTACTCTTGGTTAGGGGTATATATGGAGGGTGAGGTTGGCCTAGGTCCCCAGACCTTGCACGCAAAGAGAATACGTATTAAGATGTTCGTTCACAAGGGGGTTATACCTATATTTCTATCCTTTTCTGTTTTTCACGATTATCTGTCCTTACTGTATATCAGGTATTTTTGGTATCTTTATTTTCTCTTAGATTTCTCTTTTACACGCTATCTCTTTCTTTAGACTTCATTATAAATGTATCTATCAATTTATCTTACACAACATCGTAAAAAAAAGGCTTTAGAATAATTTATTATTGACTAGGTAAATGAACAAGAAAAATGTACTTTAACGTAACAAGGGATTAATCCTAGCTTAAGAAGGGCTTAATCCGTTTCCTAGGGATGACTCAAAACTTTATCTTAAATGTTTTATCTTGTGGGTGATTAAATAATTAATCTAAGGGATGGAGAGAAAGTGTATAATCTATGGAATCTTCACCCAGAGAGGATGGTAAAATCATAGGAGAAAACCACATACACTCCCATGTTCATAAGAAGGGCCTTGTAATACGGTTATAAAAGTTACAAGATAACCTTCACGTATTTATATAGTAAGTCATGTGATCTGTAACTGTCACTTTTGACATATATTATCGATAACTTAAGAATAGCACTAGCCAAATAATAAAATCTGATCACACTTGGCGGCAAAAATTATCCGTGCTTGTATTTAATAAAATACCCTTATTATGAGTATTGTACTGTATTTAAAATCATCATCTGTGGATCCAACAGGATGGGATTTAAACTCTGGCTTCCTAGTCAATAAAAACCATATTCAATAAGAATCTAATTTATTATACCACACAGCCATTGGGGTGGGTGCCACAATGTCTTACTAAGTAAAGATTTTTAATAAATAATGAAATTTAATACAATAAACGACTATTTATAACATGATCATTTCTTTTATCAAAAAACAAAACTGGGATTTGAACTTAAATTGAATATTAATTGGGATATGTGGCAAAATAAATTTAACACTGGTAAGGATTAAATCCTCAAACTAATGGATAACTTTTATATTTTAATTGATGAATTGAAGCGAAGTTCATTTTCACCTTAAGTATCCGGCATTTCCTCTGGCTGTGTGTCTGTCCGGATCTTTATTACACGATAACTGTCAAAGGTGTTGATAAAACTTAGCTAAATTTGTCAGGGATAGTCTTTGAACAACTGCTGAACAAGGTGTGCACGTGGTTTTTAGATCTGATTATCCATCTCAATGTGGTGGCCACTCAAAAGGTTTTTTGGTTAGTGGCCAATCTTAAGGAATTTGAATTTAACATTCAATTCAATCAATTGAATACTTAGGGAGTACGTTTTTTATGTAAATATATTCTGTGAAACTGACATCTTAAGCCACGTAAACAACGATTACTCTTTATAAATTTAAGGTACTATAGAATATAGTGTTCATTTGTTTTCTGTCTAACTAGATCCTCAAGAAAAAAAATATCTACTCAAAATCCAAGGATAGCTATAGGATATATTTCAACTTGGAATCCAAAGATAAATCTTTTAAAAAAAGTTAAGAACGTGATATAAATTCTTAACATTATTTTACTATAGCTTTCTGAATGGAGGGAGTGAGGTCTAATAGTCATATAACTATTAGTATATTCCCTATTTTAACTAATAACCATGGAAGTAAGACGGTTTGTCGATTTCTGGGGCGAACAATAGGGTAATTAACGCGAACAATGGGGCCTTAATTGGCTAGGGGGGT
>CABFVX010001095.1:0-10180 GCA_902151425.1 Timema shepardi
ACTTTGGATCCATAATACTTGCTATTTACACTGCTTTACGGAACGATGCAGGAGCTAAATTATTTCTACACAATACTTATCTAAAAACAGTTCATGGCCGCACAAATAAACAATTTTGAGATATTGTCACATTTATTTGATTTTTATTTACAATCACTCCGTAGAGCACTTGGAGATGTTTCGCGGAGCACCAAGTGCTCCGCGGAGCACCAAGTGCTCCGCCGAGCACACTTTGGGAACCGCTGTTCTAGAGCATGGTTGCTACTTTTTCACTCAATTAGCTCCTTGTTTGTTCTCACAAGACTGAGTTGACCTTGTTTCATAAATTACTCCTTCACAGAAAATCTGGGAATTGAACCCAGGACCTCTGGATCTGTAGCCAGGAACTCTGACCACTAGACCACAGAGGCAGTCAAAGTATATCTAACACACGGAAAAAAAAACCAGCTTTAAACATGATTTATTGTATATGTAACGTTAATAATTTTCGATATTATACAAATATTCCTGATATATTTAAATTCTCCTCACTTTTCAGTTATTCAAGAACTTTGAACATATTACTAGACTACTATAAAATCTTTAAAAAATGATTAGTAAAAAAATGAATGTATCACCTACAAAATAACAAACTAAAATAATAAAAGATGGTTATAATTTAAGATACACAGTTTGTTAACACAGTCAAATAGCAGACTATCTGTCAATAAAATAGTCAAACTGTACACTTAAATCTACTAGGCTTGAAGGATTTTTATATGGAATAGCTTCGAATTTAAAAGGATTCATTCATAAATAGAGCTCTTCAAAGATTCAAACTTTCATCTACTAGGCAATTTAACAAGTTACGCAACAGCTGTAGTTCTACCGTGGCAAAAAACAGTAGCCCCACTAGACACAGAAAATAACGGTAGAACGGCTATTAGATATTGTGATGGACATGGCACTAGAAGGGTATTTTGATAGTGAGAGATTGATTTTCGAAAGTTGATCGTCTAGTAGATTTGGGATATAAACTGTCGAAAATTTGCAGACAAAAATAAAGGTAATTGCTGAAATTAAGGTGGGAATGTAGGAATCATGAGTTAAGGGCAGTATTTTTGCAGTTTTTATATTAAAACTTTTTGGGTCAAGATAAATAAAATATTCCAGTAAATTTAATGACAACTTTTTAACTTTTCATTTAAAAAGTTTCACATCTAATCTCACTATGAACATGATGGAGATTCAACAACTATTATTATCACCATATGAAGAAAATTAAACTCTATGTTTATACTGGAACAATATTTAATTAATTTGGATTTAAAAAAAAGTTTTGCTATAAGAATTGCAAAAAACCCTGTCCTTAACTCACATTCCCTAAATCCCACCTCAAATCAAAAGGGGGAGGAGTGGGGGAGGATGGAATGGCACAAATCTGAAATTGCTATAGGAAAGATCTCTTAAATTACAAACAAACTACAAACATTGCATAAAAATGTAAAAGGAACATTTCAGTCTTTATATTCTAATACATTAACATTTTTTTACACATTTTTTTTACATCCATTACTATTTCCAGCCTGTGGCCCGGGTCAGTGTTTTATTAAAGAATATATTTTCCACTACAGGCTTGCTAGGCCTGTCACAGCTTTATATGCCTTACAATCTAACTTAAGACTAGGACAGGCACAACACAACCCGTTAATTTAGCAATGTGAAATGGTAAACCCACATTTCACCAATGATCAATTTTTCGGCCATGCCGGGAATCGAGCCCGGGATTCTTAGCTCAGAAGATGAACACGCCAACGACTGAGCTAAGGCGTCAGATACACTAATATTTGATCCATCATAGGAATAATTAACATGAAAATTTAAGAAATATAATAAATACTGATTCCCCACAAAATGAAAATTATTAAAATATTAGTTTTGTGCACAAATAGAGTGGAGAGATTGCTAACATTAAAGACCATGGTGGGTAATTCTGTACAAACATTTAAAAAAGTTTTACTCTTAAGACAATAAATAAAACCACAATTTTATGGCAACATTGAAAAAGATTGTCAAATTAATTGTGTTTTCATCAACTTTCATGTAAAAGTAAACTTTTTTTTTAATAAGCTAAAATAATCTTTTCCAAAGAAACCGCCAACAAAATCTCTCTATCTTACACTATTTAATGTTCAAAGCAGGATAAAATTTATTCAAATGATTTAAGAAATAAATAACTCTGGTGTGACGTTAGTGTCCGTGCATACAAATTTAAACTAAAATTATTTAAACTATTTTAGAGAACAATAATTTACTTTAGTGATATTCTTCTTTGGCACCAATAAAAAAAATTGTATATTAAAAAAAAAGAAAAATAGAAAAAAAAAAGAAGATGAAAATATTAACCTAAAGTAAACAAAAGAACCTTCTAAATTTTGAAACTCTCAGACTTGTCCAGGTATATTCCAGACCCAAAAAATATACAATTTTCTCAGTATTTTATATGAAAAGCTATAAATAAATAATATTATTTCCATTCTTTCCATGACACAAGAATTATTTAAAACAAAACAAATAGTTTACACGAGTTTGTAATATTCTACTTCTTCAAAAATCAATGCATAGATATTTGAAAATTCTAGTGACTTTTTTTTATATTGTCTTGACGTCTTCCTGTGACACCGAATTCCCCGACTATTCTTGGTTTCCCCTGTTATCCAGCCAAATTTAAACCTTGTTTATATTATAGATTTTAAACAACGATCTTATTTCCCTCCCCCCTCTACCCCAGATAAAATAATAAATGAAATTGCCTTTTCAAGATCTTTTGACTTGTTAAATCATATTACAACTAAAAAATGTATTTAAATTTTTTCGGTTATCTAAATGTTAAATTTTAATTTAACTTCTGTGAAAAAAAAATTAACAAAAAGGTTACAGATCAATTAGAAACAAAGTACTTTATCTAGTTTTTTTTAGGGTAAAATCATATATTTCTGGAAGGGGGAGAATCGCTGATTTTTACATTACAACGCTCATCTGTGGTGATGGTGACAGAGCAGTTTCAAACCTTCATGTTGGACAGCGGTTGGCCATCAAATGAGTAGGACAGCCGGTACTTGGCCATCACTAAACCACGCCAGTGGCTGTGGTGAGACTACCTGATGGCGACTGGCGTTCAATTCAAGCTTCGATGAGAGGGCGATGGCTAGTAACAGCTTGGTCGGTGAGAGGGTGGTGGCTCGTGGCGACAACATGTATGTACTTGTTGCCGTACAAGATAAGCAACAAACCCCATTTGGCCATCATGAACGCCCATACGGCCATAATGGCAGCACTGTTGGACACCGGGAGGATTGCTGAAACCACCCCCCCAAAACAAAATACATATTACACCTTAGAGGGGTGAGACATGCAAGAAATGTGGTGGTTGTAAAAGTAGGTGATGGCCCAATTATCATAATAAATTAACTCTTGAATTAGCTTGCAGAATAGAAGCAGTGACAACTCAAGTAATATGTAAGCTATTATAAAAGAGTTAGTGTCAACTCAAGTAATATGTAAGCTATTATAAAAGAGTTAGTGACAGCTCAAGTAATATGTAAGCTATTATAAAAGAGTTAGTGTCAACTCAAGTAATGTGTAAGCTATTATAAAAGAGTTAGTGTCAACTCAAGTAATGTGTAAGCTATTATAAAAGAAGTTGATGAGAATTATCATGTTTGTGAACACATTTTTGCAATTTCCTAAGTTCCTGGCAAAAAATGAGGTTCTGGGAATATTTCTTTGACAAAATGAAATATATGACTTTTCTAGAGTTTGTAGGTGTGGTAGAACAATTGTCTGTTAATAAAATGGAGATTTAAGAACCAAGTTCCTGCCTAGGGAACATTTTTCAAAATATATATATATATATTCATGAGCCCTTGTCCGAAAACAAAGCACCGGTAACCAGAGTCAAATTTTCATAGGAGCATCCTTATCTGAGAGCTAAAGAAGCTACTAGATATGCATTAACGTATTAATACACTATGCTTTGTAACATCCAGTTTATATTTTAATAAATGTTATCAATACCTATAAAATAATACTGACAATCATTTTTAACCACAAACAAAATAGGTTTGTATTTCCTAAAAGGCCTTTTATATTAAAACTGAACTGCATATTGTTTCTTTCAAATCAATGAGCATAACCAAAAATGAAATGTGTTTGAATTTTAGTTGGTAATGTCAAGATTGAGCAATACATTTTAACAAACACACAAGTCTTTTGAATCACTGATAACATTTTGTTGGTAGTGCACTCCAAAGTATTATCAGTATTATCATGTTTGTAGAAGTAATCTTATCAGTCACCGAGCAAATTCAAATTCTAGCCACTATCAAGGAAAATTAGTTGGCTAAAGATGACATATTTGTAATTCACAATTGATCTTGTCTTTTCCTCTTAGAAATAACTTGAGTAGCATTTCTCATATCTTTTATCTTATAATTTTAACATAAAGAGGTATTTGGAAGTATTGATTGAATTTTAGTAATGGTGTACTATAGGGGTGTGCAAAGTCCAAATTCGAAGCGAATTTGAATCAAATATGAGAAATATTTGTAAAGCCGAATTGAAGTTTGAATCTATTTTTGTTAGTTGTTTTATATTTTAAAAATATTATATTGTTGGTTTTACCTGGTACCTGTCAAAAAAAATAAATCAAACTCAAGATTTTGATGAATCTCGACGTTTCATAACCCCTCGAATCTGAAAAAGTGGTTTTTGAATTTCTGACCATCTTTCTGTCTATCTGTACCTCCGACTAGAGCCTCAACTATTTTAACGATCGGCCTAAAATTTGGTATATAGGGTTTTCATAGGGTAGCCCCGAGGGTATTTGGAATTGAATATCTAACCCTAAAATTAAGGGTAGTTTACTAAAGGGCAAAAAGATAAAAAGTCAATTTTCTCAAAATCGGCTCTAACGATTTTGATTAAATTTCATTTCATACACAAATATGCGACCGTAAAAAAAATCTAACCTGAAATGTTGATGGATGTCAACATCTCATGATCCTCTGAACCTTTAAAAGCGGTCTTTGCAATGCCGTCTGTCTGCGTGTCTTATTAGCCCCTAAATTAAGAATAGTTTAATAAAAAGCGAAAAGAGAAAAAACCAATTTTCTCAAAATTGGCTCCGACGATTTTGATTAAAATTCGTATATAGACATTAAGATTATAAATAAACTGGCTATTTTAATTTTCCCATGAAAATGACTTTTATAGGGTACTTTACAGAAGCGAAAATTTCCATATCTCTGCAACTACTTGAGATAATAAGTAACTTATCATTGTAAAATTGTAGTACTATTAAAAATAAATAACTTTTATATGAAATATATTTTTATAAACCAACAGTTTCTGAGATATTGGCAAATATATCAATACAATTTTGTGATCTTTAGTTGTAGAGAGATACTACTTAAGTTTTAAAGCAATAATTATCTAATGCCATAGAGTAAGAACTGAGTAAATCTCTCAAAAAGTGTATGTTCTCTTTCTTTCAAACTCTTAGGTGAAATGTTTGTACAACAATGATCTATCTCTATCATTTTAGATTCAATAGTCAATATTTACCTATTTTATTGGTTAAAATTTATAAATAAGGAATTTAATAGCAATGCAATAACTATCAGATGTGCAACCCCTAATAAAATATTAAACATTTTAAACCGGAAGTCAACATTTTAATACGAATTGTTGACCCTTGGGGACTCGATATCAATATTTTTACTTTCTCGCTACCATACAGCTAGAGCAAATATTGTGATCATCAAAAAAATTGAACTTGAAATTTTGATGGATGTCGACGTCTCATGACCCTCGAACCCTAAAAAGTGGTTTTCGCAATGCCGTCTGTCTGTCAGTCTGTACTATTTTACCGATTGGGATAAAACTTATTATATAGGGTTTTCATAGGTTTACCCTGAGGAATTTCTGGAATTGGATATCATACCCTAAAAATAAAGATAGTTTCCTTAAGGGCAGAAAAAAAAAATAGATTTGATCAAAATTGGCTTCAACGATTTTGATTAGATCTAATTTCTAATCTTTGATCAATATTACAAACAAAATGGTTACCCTCAACTTTTCATCAAAATGACTAAGTGTTTTGGTCTGATGCGTAAATTATAATTTTTATTTTATCTCCATAATTCTTTGAGAGATGAAATTACTTATCATTGCATACATGTGGGTCTATTAATAATAAACATCTTTTACTCGAAATATATTTCTATAAAACCAAAAGTTTTCAAGCTATACACAAATATATTATTCTTTTAACTTTGCAAACATTTTAAGATAGGAGAAGTATTACGGTTGTCAAAATAATCTAACCCAAGACGTTGATGGATGTCGACGTTTCATGACCTTTGATCCCTAAAAATTGGTTTTTGCAAACCTTCTGTCTGTGTGTCTATCTAACCCTAAAATTAATAGCAGTTTACTAGAGGATGAAAAGAGAAAAATTCAATTTTCTCAAAATCGGCTATAACAATTCTATCTCTATCATTTAAGATTCAATAGTCAATAATAACCTATTTTATTGGTCAAAATTTATAAAAGAGAAATTTAATAGCAATGGGATAACCATAAGATGTACATTCCATAGTAAAATGACAAAAATTTTAACTGGAAGTCAAAATTTTAATACAAAATGTTGACCCTCGGAGACCAAATATTGATTGATATTTTTTATTGGTCCAAATATACAAATGAAGAAGTTCATTCTTTAAAAATAAAATTATGAAATTTAAAACCATGAGTCAAAAAATGTTTTACGTATGTCTAGCGCAATTTGTTCTTGGGTTTGCTCGTTACCCACTGTGGTATAATAATTATATAAATCTTCTTTATTCCCTATCCCGTGGTAATTTCAAAAAATCCAGCCTTATTCCTTGTCTACATCATAAAAAGAACCTCTGTGTAAAATTTCAGCTTTTTAGGTCCAAGGGTTTGGACTGGTCGTTGATCTAATAAGAAATAAGGCAACTATAAGGCAAAAATACAAATCTTCTTTATTCCCTATCCCATGGGAGTTTCGGAAAATCCTGAAAATAGTTATTAGTGATTATAATTACCTACTTACATGCCAAATTTGAAGTCTCTAATAATTATAGTTACGGAAATAAGGCAACTTTAAAGCGAAAATATAAATCCTCTTTATTCCCTGTCCCGTGGGAATTTTGAAAAATCCGGCCTTATTCCTTGTCTACATCATAAAGGTAACCCCTGTGCAAAATTTCAGCTTTCTAAGTCCAAGGGTTTGGGCTGGGCGTTGATGAGTCAGTCAGTGAGTCAGGATTTTTCTTTTTATATATATACATTACGAATTTTGAGTAAATATTTCCATTTCTAAACAATAGAGTGAGAAAGTTCGTGCGGAGTCAGGTACCATTTATTTATAACAGCAGTATAATATTCTACGTTGTGATAACTGGATTTATCAGAATAAAACAAGATATTTCAAAAAATTGTGCAATAAGCATATTTCAATTAATTTTATGGCAGATATATATTGAAATATGTTTACTGTGCAATTTTTTGAAATATTTTGTTTTATTCTGATAAATCTAACTTAGAATTTAATTACTTCAGATTTTTTCATCTGCATACTAATTTTTAAAAGCACAAAATTCTAATAATTGATCATAAATTTAGTATATTAGCTGTCATCATCGTAATTGGTGAAGCTATGTGATTGTCAAAGCAGGATTTTTTTTAAAACAAAGTCGAAGCTGATTTTTGTTCCAAAGTCAAGTTGATGTTTTGAAGCTTCGCACACCACTAGTATTCTATATCTCATCCACGGTAGGAGTGCTGATAGCTAACAGAAAAAGTTACTATATCGACTCTCATGTATCTATTCGCCTAACAATTTGATCCTCAAGATCATTATATTTAATTTGTTGTCACTTTTAACAATCAAAACTTTCATAACAAACAATAAGTTTTTAATATATCTTTCTTTTAACTGTTTTTACATCTTCTGCTAGCTGTCAGCTATCACCATTACTATGATGAATGGAGTCCGACAGTTACAAGCTAATAATAAGGAAATGTAATTTTTACAAAAAGTAATCCTGGTTTAATAAAAGAGGACTGTTGACTTTATATGGCCTACAGTGCAGGGGCTGTCCATACTTTACATAAGCCATACATAGTACACAGGGAACAAACCACGATATATCAATTTTAGGCTTTTAAACTAACCACTGAACAAAAAAAAAGTATTTGAATCAACGCTTCAACACTAGTTCTATTCTTATACAAGTTTGTAAGAATTAAATGCTAATTTAAATTATAAAAACCAATATGTTCTATTTCAACAAAATTTAACTCAAATTAAAAAATCAAAAATCTTTGCTTACAGTATATTAGCATAAATAAAGAAAAGTAATTATTTTAGGTAGGGACTAAGACTTACTTCCTAAATTACATACACAATGTTTACTTTAAATTGTGTAAGCTATTTGGGGGTCGGGGGGAGGGTGGGGGGGTGTTCCAGTATTTTCCTATGAAGGGAAAGAGGTGGGGTTAGAATCCATCTTATGTAAGGTTTTTTTTATCAATGTTAGTGAGAAAGAATTTAAAAAAGTATTTTTGTCAGAAAATAAATTATATATTTAATAGGCTATATAATTTCATTACACCTTACATCTAATTTTACTGCAGTGAAAATATTCTAATTTTTTCATATTGTTTGCTTTATTACCAATCTTTGTGTCTAAAAATAATCGAACAATTAAAATAACCTAATTTACCAAATCATGTAAAATTGTGTATGATCAAGGGGGAGGAGGGAAACCGAAAATCTTAGTCCTGTATGTGGGTACAGGCAGTGTCAAAAATCATGAAAAAGGCCCAAATATATGTAATTTAGTAGGTGAAATTTATAATGCTTTATATTTAAGTAAAATTTAGAGACATAGATGAAACCTTATTTTTCATCTCTCAATATTTACATTGCTTAGGAAAAAATGTTAAAATGTGATTATTGGCAAACAAGATGTATATCAGATTTTTTTTTGTTATGTTTTGCTGCTACTTGTATGAGATATCAGCAATCTGATTTTTTAATATTTTGATAAATTAATTACTTATCTACCAGTACAGTATAATTTTCATAGGAAGGGACTTTTTCTCTGATAGAAAAGTTACTAGACCTACTTTTACATATTCATACACCTAGTTATGTGATCTGCAGCTGTCATTTTTAAGATATAACATCATTCCATGTAAAATAACACCAATATTAAAATGTTACCTAATATCCAACTAAGCTGTTATAGCTGTAAAAAAACTGTGTATAGTTTCTTAAAGGTCTTTCTTATGAAAATTGAACTGCATGCATTTCATATTTACTTACGAATGGATTTGTAGAGTGCAATAAAGATGTACCAAATGACACCTGTCAACCCGCCAATCAGCGTCATCGTCCCAAGCCCCCTGATACTATCCAGGGTTTCTGGAGAATGCCATAAGTCCAACTTCTCTTTCAGATGTAAGTAGTTCAAATGGAACGCCACACCGGCAAGAACCGCTAGTTAGTGGAAAATACTGTATTAGGATTCAGAGCAATGCGTGAAAGTTAAGGACGATATTTTAATGACTGACAAGCTTTATCAAAACAATATCGGTATCTAGATCAATTTAGAATCAATTAGGATTCAAGGATATAGGAAGGGTACATTGGTTTCATTGGTTATAATTTGGACAGGTTTACATTTGAGCTCTGTCCTTGATAATTACATTGATATGGGTACATGCCGACACCTTAGCTTAGTTGGGAGCATGTCTGTCTACTTAGATAATGGTGCTGGGTTCAATTCCCGGCATGGCTGAAAGATTTATGTTTGGTGAAATGTAGGTTCCCCAGTTCACAGTGATAAATTAACAGCTGGGGAACTGAATGTTTAGATTTAAGTTAGTTTATAAGTAGTGTGCTGATATAGTCAGTCGTTTCAGAAAACGCACATTAAATAGGCCTACCTCAAATAAATAAAAATAATAATTTAGCACCACGTCTTACTACCTGTTCGGGTATACGCTTTAAGTACTAATTATGCTGATGGATTAGGCTTTGGGAAGGTTGAATTAGAGGAAGTGAACCCGCATTTGTGTGGAGGGAGAGTGGAAAACCATTTGGGGG
>CABFVX010001095.1:10231-57674 GCA_902151425.1 Timema shepardi
GGGGGGGGGGGGAAGTTCACCCGACCGAGATTCGAACCTCGATCTCCCCATCCTCAGCAGTAGAGCTCAACACGACAAGCGCGTTAGCCAACTACACCACTGAGGCGGGTAAATAAAAATAAAAGAAATTAAAATGATAAGGGTAGAAATTAAGGTGAGGATGCTTGTAGATATAGTCTGTCTTTACTCATATAATGTATGTACTGGTATATATTTTTAGGTGATTTGACTTGCAAAGAAAAGAGCTAAGAACCTTTCACACGGTTTGTACAAAATTCAAAGTAGAGTACCCGGTACCGGTATATTAAAATGCAGTTGAAACTTAAAATCTTAGTACATATAAGGGCCATACTATCCAGTATAAAATAAGTTTTATTGAAATCAAGTTTAGGTATAGTGCGCTTTGCGTGTGTCAAAAACTGTATTCCACCACCACCACCACCACCACCACCACCACCACCACCACCACTAAGGTACTAAATATAATTTAACAATTTTATAAGCCTTTTTAAGTTTTTTTTAGCACCATAACTGTTTAGACTATATGTATTTTTCAGTAATGTTATGTAAGGTCAGTCAGGGGTATTATGATACAAAAAAATAAACTTCTTACTTTTTCTAGCTAACAAATCAGTTTATTTATTCATGAAAAATATTAAAATATGCAATTTTACTTTCTTTATTATTCTGCTTAAAGTAAAAAATATATAGTTATAATAGTTTCAAAAATAAAAATAAAATGTATGTATCACAATAGCCCTGATCAAAAGGGTTATTGTGATACAACCTCATGCCTAGTGTATCTCACCTGTAAAATTTTTGTTTAAGTTGTCGAAGTGGTTTTTGAGCTACGGCTCAAAATGTGTCTTTACCTCTAAAAAGTGAAGGAATTTCTTTTTTCAAATCTTTTAAATTAATTTTAATACCAGTATATGTATGTTATGTTTTGACCCTGACACATCCACTATAAGACTAATACATGGTTTCTAAGTAAAAACAACAACAAAAAAAACAGTGCATTAAATTTTTCCTTACACATACATTTAGATATCAAGCAAAAGTTTCTTTGATGGAGGCATTGTATCAAATTTATTGGTGCTGTTATGAATGAAAACAGGTTAACAGAAAGTTCCATATGATTTATTAGCTTCCTGCAAACAGGTTTTAAGTTTCAACTATACTTTTTATATTATTTTTTTATACAAAACAAGATTGTCACTCACAGATATTTTTATTTCCAAAATGTGGGTTATTTATTGCAATTACTTTGATGTTTCTTGTTACAGATAGGGGTTTCCGAGGCTGTTTTTAGTGTTTTAGGCTTCAAAAACATCAAATAATTTTGAAAATAGATACCGGTACTTGAACTAAATATAAAACAATAGTCTAGTAATATGAAATTAAATAATAATTTTAAATCTAAAAAAAGGAAAAATAGCCACAGGCCCTAAAATGTATAATAATTCCTGTATGACATTAACCCATATTTATGTATCATAAAAGCCCACACACAGCGTATCACAATAGAGCTTCAAATTTAGCCATTAACATAAATTACTTCCTTTAATGAGAAATGAATAAATTGTGTTCAAAATGTAGCCGAATGCATCCTGATTGCATCAGAGAATTCAGATTTTGGATATCTTTATTTGTTTATGAGATATACTGAAAATTGCGAAATTAGATTTTGAAGTTTTAGACTCATAAATAACAGCCTAATCAAATAATTAAATTTAAGTGCATAAGTTAAGGCAATGCAAAAATGTCAAGTTCACTATGGGAAAGTAAAGTACAATGAATTTCCTTTAAAAAATATATTTTTTAAAGATTTTATTTTAAGTAGAACATTTTTTATGTGCCCAATATTTTTAAATGTGTCATAATAGCCCTGACTGATTCTAGTTATTATTTGTAGAGTATAAATGTGGTCCAAGACCAACAAGAGACAAGCATCTCATATTAAAATTACATTAAGCCTATACCTAAATTATGCAGTTTGTTGATATGCAGAAAACAAAATGTATCGCTTGTGTTTAAGTTTTCAGGTGCAAAATTAATAAATAACTCTATTTTTAGCCAAGGATTTAGATGTTTCTTTATTTTTATTTAAATTACCTGATATTAGAAAAATTCCTGAATTTTCTACGTTTTCCCTGTTTGTAGCCCTAAGATAGTGATAGGTTTGTGTGGATAATCAATGTGCGGATTATCGAGTGACATGGATTATTTTAGTGATAAATCCTTTTTCCAAAAGGTGTTTATGCTCTTTTGCCCAGTTTGGTAACATTAGGTATGTTCTAACAAGAAAAAAATGTTTGTGACATACACACAAAGCATATTACCCCCTAAAGTTCACGTGATATTTACCACTTATATAGGTTACAATTTAAGGAAAACCTTTCACGCAATAATTTTAAACTCCAATTGGGAATGGTATACCGACAAGTAGACACTCTTTCTTTGTAATATCACAGTACCTTTATAAATTATTTATCATTAATATAGAGTACAAAAGTTTAAAATTCAAAATTAAAACTACAAAATAATTTTATATAAAAAAAAGTTTATAAATACTGACCTGACAAAATAGCCCATAAGCCTGCATCATAATTCTTGTAAATACAAAATAAAACCACAAATGCTGACACACCTAAAATAACACCAATTGCACTGGTTGTGAGACTAAACCATTTCTTACATTTTTCAGTACACATCTTTAAAAATAATTGGTAAACCTAGACCAAATATTTTATCATCTGATTTATCCACTCAAAAACGGAATTTAATCACAATAATAATCAATGTAGGTTAAGAAGGCCTACATAACATTTTAAAACACTTGTTTTATAATATTAATAGGCTACTCAATATAAGGCAATATTATATTTTAGGCAGTATTATGTTTTATTTCTAAAATTCTCCACAGAGAAAATAACGTTAAATTAGTCTTTATCTTATTTATAAATTACTCCACAAAGAAAAGGTTTATTAATGGTATATATTTTCAGTGACACATGACTCTTGATATATTTGACATTAAAAAAACTTGTAGGAACATAAGCACATGACATTTGTCAACATCAACAGGAAATGCACTTTGCAGTGATTGCACATATTTTTCTCCATCAAATTTCCAACTACCAAAACAGAGATAATAATGTGTGTGCGTAATTTGCGAACTAATGGTTGAAATTGAACTAATCTTCAGCTGAACTAGTCGAACTAGTTCGTCTCATTGTTGTGAACTAGTTCAAATTGAAATACAGTGATTCCTCAGCTGATGTAAATGTCTTTAGTGCTATTGAATAAAAAAAATATATATTCATAACCTAAATAAAGGTTTTTATCTCACTTCAAGTAAGCAAGCAACACTTAATTATATTAGATGTAAGTTATGTCATATAAAGGTGTAATTCTTAGGTATGGACATAACATTCTGGGAGTAATAGCTCTATGGATTTAGTATTATAATTGGGAACTGTTTCCCAAATATGTTGGTATCACTGGACAAACTAAATTTAAATAGGTGTTGGAGACAGACATTGTTAGTATTAAAATTAATTTTAAACCATTTTCAACAATTAACACTTGTTTAAGCCAAGAAGATTACATTTAATTACTCATGGAACAATTCTATATGCCATGCTTGCTTTGTTCTTCCCCCGAACATTTAGCTTTATTGGAAGCATATAAAGGTAAATGTTTTCTTGTAGAATATTAACTTTTGTAGAGTCTCCTAATACAAATCAAAGTGACAATAAATTAGTTGATGGATTAAATCGGAAAACTATTATATTTGCTAGTTACGGCTATAGCCGAATATATTGTCATATCCTTTAAATTGAAAAAAACAACAACCTGGAAACGGGAATTGAACCTTGAACGTTGGGATTAATACGCCACTGCTATACCTACTGAGTTATCCAGGAGTTTCGTCCCGCGCCCGTGGTAATTCCTCACTCATATTTTAAGACAGAGTCTGTGATGGACGTGTGGAAATTCTCGGCTACATATGAGTGATCAATTAAGATCACCAGATCAGATAAAGCAGCCACCTTTGACTCAGGAGGGCTTCATTCTGCCAATAGTACAATGACAGTACGAATGTGGATATTATCATGATGGATTAAATAACAAGAGCTATAGGAATATAGCTGCATTTACATATGTAGACGATTTTTACATGACTGTTACAGACTGCCTTAAAATTTGAGTGAAGAGTGACCCTGGGTATGGGATGACTCCTAGATAGCTCAGTGGTTAGAGCATTGGCATACTAAGCTAAAGGTTCCCGGTTCGATTCTAAGTGTCATTTTTCAATTTAAAAAAATTTAATAAATGATATTTTAAATATCTACTAGGTAACTTTACAAAGTATCACTTTTTTTTTATATATATAATCATACTTACACATTTTTCTACTTTGTGAATTCTTGTGATCGAATTATCTAACTGCTATTCAAATAATATATTAACACGCTGCAAGTGTTTAAGACTATGTTGTAAGAGTGAAAACTCTAATCCATAAAAAAAAAATCTTTTACCCTATTATTGCCTTGAGAAACTTTATATATATATTTTTGGGAAATCGGATAGTGATATCCTGACCAAAGATTGGTCAAATTAGTTTTAAGCATTCCAACAAACTAAACAAACTATTTCAACACTATTCAAATAAATAGGCTACATTCCTAAATATAGATTATAACATAAGTTAATTAAAAAAAATCTTATTTGACTTTTTCACTTTGTGAAAGAGGACTAGCCTCACTCGTTAACCCCAGCCAAAACTATAAAGTTGTCTTACTATCACACCATATTATGTGTCAGGATGTAGTCTAATATATTAATAACGACATAATACCAACAATGTTTAAATTCTTTGTTCTATTTATGTTCTCCTGTGCTGGGCCCAATTTATCATCTTCATAGGAGTGGTACAAAGGTAAGATAATGTTGATTGATTGATTCTTTCTTTATTCGGTTTATAGAAAGAGCCAAGTGGCTCGTACATATACACACATCCTAGTATTGGCGTGGATCCAAACCAATTAGTTTTAAACATTTAGGATGATGAAAAAAGTTTACAGAAATTTATTAGGCGTCTTCATCGGTCATACATAATAAATTGGAAGCAGGCTTTAACTACAGTAGCCCCATGGCTTCTTTGGTACTGACTGACAGTTCACAGCCGACTTCTGACAGTCAACATTTAGGTATATACCTAAATGTTGACTGTCAGAAGTGACAGCTGCTAAACACATTTTTTTGCAGAGCATATGGCTCGGCGTAGGGCTACATAATTTGGTCTGGTAGCTTTTCAAAGCCGTGAGCTGTCAGTCAGCACCAAAGAAGTCATGGTGCTACTGTACTTATCATTATTATAGTAATAATATATTATATTACAAAAACAAAACATTAGTTTGGCCCATGTGTGTACATGTATGCAAACATACATCCTAATTTGGTAATGTAATTAATCTAACATATTTTCATAATACATTTAATTTATTTGAGACCTTGAGTTGTTTAAATATTTATTTTAAGGGTGCCAAGGATTGTTTTTTTTTTCTCCCCCTAGTTAAATCCTTCTTGAAGCTATTTAAAGATTTTTAAACTTATAATTGGGGTTTTAAGTGATACAAATTTGTCAAAACTCCAATAAACTACAAGACTAATCAATGAGGAGGAATACTAAAATTATGTTAATAATCCTTGGAAAGGAAAGGGAGGCGATGAGGGGGGAGGTTAAACCCTCAAATATCTTACCCCTCTAATCCCCCCTCAGTATGGTTATGTATATAGATATAATTACCTACTATGAACTAACAATATACATTTTGAGCTAATAATACACAAATATAAGAAATAATATAATTGTTCTGAAATAAAAAAATATTTTTTTTAATAAGAATGGATCTTTGGGCAGTTCAATTGGGTAGCTACAGTTATAGTGATTAATTTGACCTTGGTGGTCCTAAGGTAGAGTGCTTGCCTCAGAACTCAGTCGAGGTCGATGGATTTTTTTCTTGAGTGATAAAAAAATACATAGCACAACTTATTTTGGAGGAAAAAGAAAATCCGTTGTATCCCATGCCAATTGTGGCATGTAAAAGAATCCTGGAAGGTATGTGCGAACATCTTTACCAGCAAAATTTGTAGACCCTTTCGCAATCACTTATAGAAATTCTGTGTGGAACGCAACCATACAACACATTCTGAACTCCCCTATTAAATGAGATTTTTACCAGATGGCGCGGGAAGCACTAACCAACCGAAGGACTGAGTGCCCAATGCTAGATAATCATAAATCATATCTATCAACCTTAGGGTTGTTGACTTAAGAAGAAGATATAATGATTAAATTACTACTATGGTTTTTTACAGGTGTTTATCGTAATGGTTAACAATGCCTGGAACGACACTCTAAATGAACTCAGATTTCACTCTATAGAGTTCCCTATCGTGTTCCCCAACTGAGGTATCAAAAAAGCAGTAGATCACACTATAAACAGGGCCCTATCGAGGGTCTCTAAATCATCATTAATAATATAACTTTACATTTATCCTTAATGCCTAGAATGGTAACTTATTTGATCCACCTCGGTGGCGTAGTTGGCTAACGCACTTGTCGTGTTGAGCTCTACTGCTGAGGACGGGAAGATCGAGGTTCGAATCTTGGTCGGGTGAACTGGGGGTGGTTTTTTACTAAACGGTTTTCCACTCTCCCTCCACGCAAATGCGGGTTCACTTCCTCTAACTCAACCTTCCCAATTCCTAATCCATTAGAGTAATTAGTACTTAAAGTGTATAACCCGAACGGGTAGTAAGATGCAATGCTAAATATTATTATTATTATTATTAACTTATTTGGGTGATACAAGAGTCATAAAACCTACGACCATAGCTTTAAATTGCTTCAAGAGAATGAATAATAGATAGGAAACAAATTCTTGCCTCTCCTGTTGGGATACTTCGTAACAATCTGCTTCTGTTAGGACCCAAGCCTTGTTCTTAACTAAAGTTGGGACCACAGCAATAAAAATCCCTGGGTATAGCACTATATTTTAATAAAAAATAAATACTATGTGCAAGCTTCGAGATATCAGTCTTACCTTGGTGGATTACACTATGGCCCTATCTTATAAGCTGCGTCGTAGTGGAACCATGCAGAGTAGACGGAAGATACAACCATTAATTTATTAATATAAAAGTATTACCTTAATATTTATTATATTGTCCAAGATCTTAGCTCAATTGGTAGCCTATCTATCTACAAAGTTAAAGGTCTCGAGCTAGATGCCCGCTATGGCCGAAATAGGTATTATTTTAGTGAAATTGGGGGTCTCGCTTTTACTTTGATGAATTAACGGTCAGGGGTTTGGGTGTTGTGTCTGTTCTGTAATTAGGTTAGTTTATAAGTTGTGTGCTGATATTTAACCAATCTGTTCAGAAAGGGCACATTAATGATTTACCTCAAATAATAAAAAAAAATCATAGTAGTCAAAATGTCAGGAACTAAACAGTATGCCTTATAAAAAAAAAATTTCTTTAAATACCTCTCATTACTAGTTATTTTAGTTTTAGCTGTTCTTACCAAATAATTTTTTTAACCCAAACTAAATGACCGTTTCTTCGGTATTTTTTTTATCTTCGTAAGGGCTATGTGTTGAAAGAAATATTAATTGATTATTTCAAATTGATTATTGTTTTAAGTGATTTCCCAAAAAGTTTTTTTTTATGTTAGGATATCTGCAATCATTCTTGCCATAGACAACGATGTTGGGGGCGGAAATACCCACCAAATTACAAAACTTCTTCAAGATTGTAGGAATATAATACACGAGATAACGACACAAGAAAGAGATCCTCATCTACTGGTATGTAGTCATGACACTTGGCTAGAAATATATTTGTATTTAAAGCTAAAATAAGGAAACTCGTCTACTTTCAAACACATGCAATTCAAACTGAATATTGAATAATAACAAACCCACTTTGGTCACGTAGTTAGCTAACGCTCTAATTTTGTGTTGAGCTAGACTACTGAGGACAGGGAGATCAAGGTTTAAATCTCGCTCGGGTGAATTGGAGGTGGTTTTTCCTAAATGGTTTTCCACTCTCCCTCCACACAAATGTGGGTTCACTTCCTATAAATTCAACTCAAAAGTGTAATTAGTACTTAAGCATATAACCAGAACGGGTAGTAATACGCGGTGCTATAATAATTTAGTAAGGACAAACTAGCAGAGTTGTGTGTGTGTTTGCCAAGAGTGTTCTTTTAAAAATTATAGCGTTTTTAACTACACATTCTGTAAATTATATTTATTATTGTTTAGAATGAAACTGAACAGTGGAAACAACAAAGAAAGAATGCAAGAGACTAGAGCCTATATTTAAAAAAAAATCACAAATGTAATTTTTCAGGTTATTATTACTATTAATATAAATAAGAAAGAAGGTGTCAATGTTTATAGGATCAATCTACCTTAATTAGTTTTATTTGTTACAAACAAGTTTTCTAATATTTATAATAGTTAAATTGATGGAAACACAGCCTTGAAATTTGGAAGGCTGAAACTCGCTGAATAAAATCAGTAGTTCAAATTCAATCTTCAATGTCACCCGCAAGTTAGAGATTGTGTTTTCGTATATGGTTTTCCACTCTTATGTACTAATATGGGTACAATCACTCTAAATTATATAGTCCTATATATCTTTGAATGTAAATACAACATAAAGTACTCCTTAATTTAATTAACTACAGTTAAAATAATCACTCCCATATTTAAGTAAATTATGTAGACTAAAATACTTACAAATTAATTTTTTAAAGATTTTTGAATATAAATACAACATTAAGTACTTGTTAATTTTAGTTATATATATAAAATTTAGCATGTTTGTCTCATATATATATATATTCCTCAGCCCTAATCAATTAGTGTGATTAAATATGTGTAACCCGGACAGACGGGTGGGTGGTAAGAGACTGAGAAAAATAAAAAAGTTCATTGTTTATGGAAGAAGCAATAATCGTTCATATGTAATATTTTAATTTACTTTTCATCATTAAGTTTCAAAATCACCTTTCTTTAAAACTGGGAAGATCGTAGGAAATTATTGATACTCTTAACCTCCCTCCCTCCCACACCCTCCCCATGCTATTTCAGGAGAAGTTATTCACTCCTAATACTCCTTGTTGGCATTCTCCTGCTACTGGCGCGCTTGACTCAAAACCAGGCGGCCGGTTTCTCTCCGTATCTTCAGGAAGATTATCGTGTATTTATTTAAATTACTCTTTCTTTAGGTTGGATAGGGTAGGTCAACAATTTATATCAATTTGGCACTTAATTGTATTAATAAAAATAATAAAAGTGTGGTCATCTACCTATAGTTTGTCACACACATTGAATTAGACTCTCTATTTATTAGTTTTTACAGATCAAATATATGCTTCTCCTATTTATGGGGTTGTTTATAGGTGGCAATGTCTGAGATGAGTAAGCTGATATTATGGAGTTTTCATGTACAAAGAAGCATTTTTTTAAAAAACGTTTGTGTAGCCAAAAAGACTATGCCGACATCTCTAACCCAAGCCGAAAATTTCTGCAGGGAAAGAAGCCGCGCCACATAATAGAGGCGAAACCCGCAGCAGGAACCCAGGTAAAACTCACACACAATATATCTGATAAGATTTATAAACCTTTTTACAGTTTTTGTTAATTCTTAAAAACCGGATTATTCACTTAGTGAAGTCAAGGTTTGTCACACCGAGTGTAGAAAACTTGGCCTTGTACGGTCACGACCAAATGCAACGAGTGCCAATTTGTGGCTTCTAAATATAGTTCCAAGCTAATATCTATAACTAAAAAATTGACTATGATTATAGCTCATCAAGGTAATGTCTTGTTTGACCCTTGACTATGAACATTGCCTTTTAGCCTCCACATCTGAGGACAAAGAAAAGATCATTCAAGCCACCAGGAAGTTCTCAACACTCAAGGGCCTGGACGATGTTGTTGGACTCCAAGGGGTGAAATCAGTGCTACGTCAGGCTCTCAAGTTGCCGCACTTGCATCCCCATCTTTTCACAGGTACTGCATTGTCGGGTCAAAGACGTGGAGCGAACATCCACTGTAGAGACTCAAATATCAGATCACATACAATAACATTTGGAAGGGTAGCTACAGTTTAATTTTCAGGGGGAAAGCTTTATCTGACAGAAAAGTTATTGTATCTACTTTCAAATTATTTAATCTGCAGCTGTCACTTTAGATAGATATTATCAATACCTTTAAAATAGCACATCAACTGTTTCCAGCCTGTGGCTAGGTCACTTTAGTAAAAGTGCCTCCATCTTCCTCTATCTTTCCACCAGTCTTCCTGCTTTAGTTGCATCTATTCTTATCCTCTCATGTGCACACATTTTGTTAACTGCTTTTCCCATCTCTTTCTTGATCGCTCTTGCGTTCTTTTTCCTACATGCTTCATCTCCATCACTCTCTTTGGTATCCTCTCCTTCTCCATCCTCATTACATGTCCATACCATCTCAGTCTTGCTACCTCTACTATCTCATGTACTCCCTGTACTTCCACTCTTTCACTCATAACGTGTTCTTATCCTGTTGTTAATGCACTCATTTAAAAAAGGACAAAGGAACATTTTATTTGCAAACAGGTTTGAAAAAATGGTGGATGTTTATGGTAAGCCTTTTGTCAAATCTGGTAATATACATTTTCAAATCCATTTAGGTTAGACTAACATACTTTGGTGTGAATATATATTTCTGTGTATGTTAAGTATGTGTTGATAACTTCTAAATTTATATTTTGCTATTTCCCTTCAATATTAATCAATCTATCGAGGAAATAAATTTCAAGTTAATGTTTGGTAGCTAAGATGTTTAAGCAAAGTTATGTGTGAGCTCATCTGTGATTGAAAGGCGGCCGTCGCCCTTGGAGCAGCGTGCTGTTGTATGGACCCCCGGGGACTGGGAAGACTCGTTTAGCGCATGCTGTTGCTGCGGAGGTGAACGCTGAGCTCTACTGTGTTTCGAGCGCCGAGCTCCTCTCCAGCTGGGTGGGAGAGTCCGAGAAGTAACAAACTTACCTATACATTCACACTTGAGACTGAAACTGATGAGTTGGGAACATTTCCAACACATTAGCCATAAAGACGCCTTTAAAAATCAGTGGGATGGAGGCATTTAAAAACTATATTTTATGTAAAGTGCTTACTTATATTATTGACTTTTAACCATAACTATTACTCACTTCAATGGCCACATGGTCTAGACTGCAGATGACAGGCAGATCAAGTTTTGAATCTTGATCAGGTGTACTGAAAGGGGTTTTCCAAAATTGTTTTCTACTCTCCCTCCACACAAATGCATGTACACTTCAGATAGATATAACCTTTCTAATTCCTAACAATTAGCATAACTAGAACATAAGCATATAACCCAAACAGGAAATGACGCAGTGCTAAATAAATGTATAAAATCATGCTTTAATGATCATTAATTCAGAAAAATGACACTGGACAGGGGGTATGACCACCAGTCCTCCAACTTTACATGCTGACCACGCTACCAACCAAACTAACATGTATGAGAACGATGTGTTTTAATAAGACTATAAACCAGTGGTTCCCAAATTGGGGGGTCGCAAACCAATTTAGGTGGGTAGTGAAAAGTTTTTAAAAGGTTAACATTTTGTAATTATTTTCAAAATAAATTATCAGTAGAAATGAGAAAGTGGAAAAAAAAAGCACAATTAAACCCCAAACCCCCTTAACACCCACATCTCCAAAAAAAAAAAAGCTAGGTGAGTCATGAAAGTTTGTCATTCTAAAAATTGTGTCAGTTATAAAAAAAAGTTTGTGAACCATTGAGCTAAAGTACTCGGCACTTATTCAACAATTCTTGATAATTATAGTTTCCATTTAAAAGGTTTTGATAACTAAACAAATGTCAAACTGTGGTTTTATTCTGACAGGATCATACAAGAGTTATTTCAATACATGAACAACAGGAATACAATTAAAGTTGTATTTTTGGATGAAATAGACAGCCTGTGTCGACAACGTTCATCAAATGAAGCAGATCTAACTAGAAGGTAAACTACTTTTAACAAGTTTACTTTCAGTAAAGCTGGGGTCATTAGAATCATAAATGTCTCAAACTCGAAGGATAGTAAAGGTTTGAGGATGACAACATTTTTTCATATCTCAATTTCCATCTTGAACAAAACTATTCAATAAAATGTTTATTTCTTCTTCCCATTCAGAATAAAGACACAGCTACTTACTGCAATGGGAGAGTGTGATAATTCAGAATCGATAAAAACTTTTTTGATCGGCGCAACCAACTGTCCTTGGGAAATAGACACTGCGTTTTTGCGTCGATTTCAGAAGAAACTTTACATTCCACTTCCGGATAGGTAATAACTACCGAGCTCACTTTGATTTAATTCATCATTTTTATGTGCTGCTAGATTTAGGACCATATTTATAGTCTGATCTCAGAAGTTGCGCATAGAAACGAACTTAACCTATATTTAGGTATTAAAAGACATTAGTCAAAAGCACCAAATTATTTAAGATCTCACTTAAGTAAAGTGGTCGATGTTTTAGGCCCTTAGCTCTAGACCATTTCATGTATATAATTGTATTAGTTTGACATTGTTTATTTGTTAATTTAATATCACTCTTAACTAAATTCACTATGGTTGTAATAGGCTTGCAAGTGCTCAATATTTATAATATTTAAGAAACATTTTATATATCATTTTACAAATACCCCCCTTTTAGTTTATTAGAAATCATGTTAACACTATCACGATATTAAGATTACTACACTTATAATACATTGTTTTCCAATCGTCTAGGCCTAATTTAATCTCTATATTACTATCAAATGTTTAATCTTAAGAAAGTTTGGGGTAATGTCAATTACGGTATAAGTTGTCCAAATCATAACCAAAGTTATAAGCTATATATATGTTTTAAATTTAAATTCATTAACTTAATTTTTTAGGCCTTTAACTTTTAAATCTAGTAGTTTTCATTCTTGTAAAGTCTTTGTTGGAATCTTAGCTGCATCTAAGTTTATTACATTTACCTTTCATTTTAAGCAGCGTGCTGGTTTATTTTATCCGTACCCGGAAGCTGTGAAATGCATGTGTGGCTTCAAAGTGGTGAGGGGAGGTTTAGCGCGAACAGCTAGCCAATCAGCACATCAGATTGTAGCATCTGTATTTGATATTATGGGGAAGGGAAGCGTTAGCAGCGGGGCACTTGCTGGTTAGCTCACGAGATATTAAGACGTAATCTAAGAGGTACGAATAGTCGTTCTATACGTGTGATCTTTGGGGTATTTAGAGATGGGTGGAGAAATAGGGAGACCACCATGTGGCTAATTTGTCAAAAATTATGCCTATCTTCAAGTACTAATTATGTTTATCTATTCATCATGTAATTAGTGGTTTAAATTGTAACAAAGTGTCTATTAACTTTTCTTTAAAATAAAATTTCAGAATCAACATCATAAATTTCAATTCCTTTAATCGGCTATGTTCTCCACCCCCACCATTATTTAATTAACACCGCGAAGCTCTACTGAACCCGCTGGTTGCTGCGGACAATATATAAAGAATAACATGGAGAAGAGGAGACTGGAGAAGTTCGGCTGGTTAGAAATGGCGATCAACTGTGGGGCCAATGGTTTGATATCCGACTGGTTAGACTTAGACTCACAAGATAGGGAAGCTGACATACTAAGCATATGCTAAGCACCAGATGAGATGGAACACACTTCTGTTGATTAAAGTGCAAAAGTGGTTTAGTCAGTCATAATTACCAAGTTCCTGACACTAATAGCCTAATATTGGAAGGTAAAGTTGTAAAAAAAAAAATGCTTATTGAAGAAAACACTTATCTCTTAACTGATGAAGTTTGTGTGTTTGTTGGTAATTGTAGACAATCTCGTCAGAATATCATCAAAGCTCATTGTAGAGGTAACAATGTGTCGCTCACTGATAACGAATGGGAGGTCCTAGGTATCTCTACAGACGGCTACTCAGGTTCTGACCTTGCCAATCTCGCCAAGGAAGCCTTGTTCGAACCAATCAATGAACTGGATTGCTCCAACTTTTGGAAGGAAAATGAAGGTTAGTTCTCAGTTAGATTGTATTAGTGTTATGTAAAGACACTTATTTAGCTGGAGTGTTGACGCATGAAAGTAGTGTGATATTAGTGAGCGACGTCAAATCTCAATAAGCTGTGTTCGCTTAGCTACTTAGGTGTTTCTCGTCCTAGCGCCAGGAAAATGCTGAGACATTCACTTTAAATTGAGCTTACTGATACTGAATTAAATATGACCTCTCTAATTTAAAAAAATATTTAACATTCCAATTTTTAAAGTACAAAAACTCTTATAACCTTTCTATTTCTGCACTAATAGGCTTCATAAGAAGCTGCTAAGTACATTGTAAAAAAAAAGTTTTTATACAATTTTTATGAAATTAAATTGTATGTAAAATAAATGTGTGTAAATATATTAAGTTGAATGGTTTGGTGAATAAAATAAAATGTTTTAGATTATCAACTTATGCAAGGATCATGATCAAATTAATGTTTACATATTTTAACATTTCTCCTAGTGTTTGTTTAAATGGAAATCATCACAGGGCACATAACTTATTGTTGATTCACTTAAAGTGTTTGTGTTCCTGCTGGCCAATCATATTACAAGCAACACCAACATGACTATTTAATAACTTGTTTGATTATGATGTGGAAACAAGCTCTTCAGTATAGTTTGTTTTCCTATATCTTACAAAAAAATATAAATTTGTAGTCTTGTTTTACACTTTATTTTGTAAATGAACTTCATTACATAAATAATTCAATAAGGACCTTAATGTGTCAGTTCTAATTAGGAAAGCTACTACTATCATTTCTTCCTTCAATTAACGTGTCCCTAATATGTTCGTTGTTCCTTAGGATAATTAGTTAAAATTTAAAAAAAATATAGATGTTCTTTTATTTCACTATCCATCAAATCAGACTCTTACCAAAGTAGAGTTATTCTCCAGTATATCGATCTTAACTTTACGGACACCTCAAATATGGACACAATCCTCTTGACACCATCCCCCAGATTGCGGAGGAAGCTTGCTTCACAAGAACGGACACTTAACGTCATGATGTCACTGCCCCATTAGCTTCCAACTACTTGTACACTACTGTTGCCGTCGTAATTTTGTTTTAAAAGTTGGTTCGCTTCATATCTAATGTGAATAAGTTAATATTAAATTTCTTTTGAATTAGTTTTAAGTTACATTAGTAAATTAATAAAGAAAAGAGTTTGTGGCGAGAACTCAACAATAACCAATAGCAAATTTTTCGTTTCAGGCGGTAGAATGGTCCCGTGTACCCGGAATTTTGAAGGGGCTGTTCACAAATTCTTGGAAGAGCTGAGACCTGAACAGGTAAAAGATCAATTATTCACTTGAAATGAAGCCCTATATAAATAATATGGATGGGACCTTGAATCCTTAAAAAAAATGTTTTCTTATGTTTTAAGTCAAGAGCTCTAATACGGCTTATTTGTGGCTCGGAACTAATTATAAATGTAGCATGAACTTAACGCCACAGACCCAGCAAGCCGGTTAAATGGACAAATATATCGCTTGACTAAAAAACTGACTCGGGCCATAGGCTGGAAACAGTGATAGATGTAAAAGTGTGAACCAAAACCCTGACAAGTAATTTAACACTTAACTGAATGTGTGAAAGTTGTAATGAATGGATTATAAGAATGTTAACATTTAGTTACTGTTTCCATCATTCTATTATATTTATATTTCCTATTGTGTTCATAATTTTTTACAAGATTTAGATTTGGGATTTGAAGGTAAATTTTGAGATTCTGATTCAAAAGTGGTCCTCACGAACTCTTAACAAATAATTTAAAACCCACTTCACTAACCTCCTAGTCTAAGGCGTCACTTGCAGGACTGGAGTGCCTATGATGGGGAGATCGGCAATTCGAATCCAGGTCGGGTTTTTCGAGTGGTTTTCCTAAATGATTTTGCACTCTTTCCACACAAATGCCATCACTTCCTCATCCCTAACACATTCACATAATTATCACATATGCGTATAACCCAAACTAGATATAAATCGGTGCTAAAAAAAAGTATCTGTATTCAGCATCATGCATACTATGAACAAAGGATTTTGGTATGATATGAAAAGAGTATTTAACTTTCTAATATTGTTTTGATGTTCTTCATTATAGGTTGAAGCCAGAGACGTTTCGTTTTCAGATTTTAAAATGGCTCTTACTAATAGCAAGAGGACAGTAACTAATGAAGATATTGAACGTTATGAGTCGTTCACCATCCAATTTGGACAAGTTCGGTAGAACAAATAGTTTATTTGCACGGTGAAAGACATCAATCTAAGGATGGGCCCTGGAATCTTTTGAATCCTTAAGGATATTTAAGACTCATATCCTTAAAAAAAACTTTTTTTTCCTCTCTCAATTTTTCAGGCGAGATTTGTTTTAGAGCTCTAAGACTGATTATTGGTGGTTAAGAACTAACTTTAGTTATAGGAAGAACTTAAGAACCAGAAACTAAACCAGTAATTTTAACACGTGACAATGTATGAATAAATAGATAATAAGAAATAATTTAGTTACTATTTGTATTTTCTATTATATTTCCTTCTATATTCATAACTATTCCAAGATAAATTGGAAATTTTACCAAACTCTAAAATAAACATTTACCTTTTCTTTGACTGTTTTTAAATAGGAAATTCTAAACAAATGACAATGTGTCTGTATAAGTTAATATTTTTTAAATTAACTCTATCAACATACATTTTAAAAATAAATTACAAAAAGTAGTTAACCTTTTAAAATAAAAACACACCTTAACAAAGCATTTTATATGTTTGGAGTATATAGGGCTGCCACTAATTTTTTAATACAAAATCCCCCGAGTTTTAACGAGTAGTATGGATCAGGGGTAGGCCACGATTGGCAGGTCAGTCCAGTCAATCTTGTAAAGAAATACATATAGTCTTAAAAAGGTCAATATTTTTAAAATAATTAGTAATTTATTTTCAAATAATATTTTGAGTGACCAAAATAACCTTGATCGGTTTTAATAGAGATGGTCAAAAGAAAATTAAATAAGTTAAAGTATACACTTTATTTTATTTTTCTGGAATGGTGGGTACATAAGTATTTGAGAAAAGGTTGAACCTAAGCAAAATATTTACAGGCAATGTATAAAAAAAATTGGAGAAATGATTGCTTTGATTTATGATCTCAGGATGTTTAGTTGGTTTATAAGTCAATCCGGAACAAAAAAAAAAAGTTGCAGAAACTCTTGTAAGATGAATCCAATTTTATTAGAGAAAAGCTATGTCATTGGTGTTTATAAGAGAACAATTATTTGAACTTGATGGCAAAATGTATGCAGTTGTTACACATCTCGTTTCTAGGTGGAAAAAAAAAAGAAGAAGAAAAGGCTAAGCAAAGAGAGGTAGGGTAGGACATGTTTGGATTGACATGCTTAGTTTTTAAGTTTACCTTTCTTTCCATACAAATAAAAAATTAATATCCCAAATATGTTTGGGTTTTACAGGTGCATGGCAAACCAAGCATTCCATGTGGTGTTTTATGTCACACACCACCATGTATGTGTATATATACTTCATTCACGGGAGGAGTTTACCTCTGAAAGGTCTTTTTTCTTACCAATATCCTACTATATAATAGATTTCTGGTAAGGGAAAAAAGTCCTTTCCCAGGTAAACTCCTACCGTGAACGAACTTTATATATATATATATAACCAGACAAGATCAAAGTTATCAAGAATTTTTATAAAGACTAGAAATAAATTAGAAAAAAAAAACTTGAACTAAACATTTCTGTGCTTTTTAATATAAAAAGGATTTTTAATCACATTTTCTTATCTTTAAAAAATACATTGGCAAAGCGAAACAAAAATTAAATATACCACAGTATGTACAAAAAATATTTGATATAATATGTGTAACAAAATAATAAAAATACTTGAACAAGGACAAAACAAAAAAAACTTAAATACAAATATATATCTATGTGTGTATATTGTAATCGTTAAATATAATAATAAAACAATAAATTTATAAAGCAAAAAACACTTCAAATTAATAAGAGCAAACACAAAGCACATAAGGGAAAAGTTAAAGTTAATAAATATTTGAGAGAAAAGGGACCTCTACATTGGGTTTGAGGAGCACGAGTCCTACCGTTCCAACTTGCTCAGTCAAATGTAACAAAATAATTAGAGGTGTGCGAGTATTCAAAAATTTTAGTTTTAGTAGCTACTCAAACGACAATCTTTTTACAAGACTTGATTAAAATTCATCAAATTTACTCTTAATAGTTTATTTTAACTTTTTCTTTAGTTTTATCAATTTCCTTTATTATAAAATTGATAAAACTTGAAATATTTAAGTTCTTGGAATTTTCAATATTTCTCTCAAAAATTCCTAAATTGATTAATTTGATTCAATTTAAAGATATAATTTAATAGAAAATACAGCCCTTTAATATTTTCTTTTGTCTAACTAAAAAAAAGTACAATTTTGTTACATTTATTTAGAAATTTGAATTTGGGTGGTAAATTTTTTCACAAAAAAATTTAACTATTACTTATTTATATTTGGTACATTGATCTATTACAAACATTTTACTTGAAATATTTATTGAACAAATAATGCTTTGTACCAGCGGTTCTCAAAGTGTGGTAAGCACCAAGATGTCAAACAAAACAAGCGTATTTAAGTTGTACAAAGATAGAGCCTCACCAAATTTTATAAATGTATTATGATTTACAACCAAGTTTAACCAAAAGTAAAATACATTTAAACAGTAATGGAGGAATGACATCAATTACTCAAGCTCAGACGTTCGGTGGGCCAACCCAGAGTGTGTTATTACATCTCTGGGCGCCATTAAAAATTTAGTACAGAAATAGTTAATATTCAGCATTATTTTGGTGAGAAACTAAATTACAGAAACTGTTCGGGCGGTACACCCATCAATAAGTTTGGGAACCGCTGCTCTCTGTACTACCCGAACTTTAAAAAAACTTATTTTTTCGTTCAAACTCTAATCAAACTGAAAAGGGCCTACTTGCACACCCCTAAAAATTATTAAATGTACAATAAGATTTAAGTTATCTGCATTGGATTATAGCACATTACAATTCTTATTTCAAAATTCAATCTCTCTGGCGCACTCGACTGAAAACTAATGCAGCCACAGAAAAATATAATAAAATCAAAGATAAAGCACATAGATAGTAATCACACATTCAGCTTTGAGAGAATATATTTAAACAGCTGCTAACTTTTGTAAAACATTTAATCATAGAGAGAGAGAAAGATAAGCATATTTCAAGATAAACACAAACACAAATCATGATTTGAAAATATTTGTACTTGAATGAATAGAAATTTAAATAAAATTACATTTAACTTTGTAAATACGTAGTTTTATCATGTTATAGGAACACACGAGGATCAAACTAAAGTATATTCAAGATTTAATGATTTAAAAAAAATCAAATTCAAGATTTGAAAAATATGTATCATATACATACTTATGTGTACAGATATTGAATATGGTTTTTTTTTAAGAGCTACTATGTTGCTTTACTTGTTTACTACCCCAAATTAAAGGACAAACCTTATAATCAAACTCTAAACCATTAATTTACCACTTAATGTGAACCAAATCAAAATTGAAGAATTAGAAAATGTATATTTGGCTGTTAGGAAGGAGAAATTTCTTGGTTACATCAAATTCATGTAAATTTACTTCTGAGCACATTTTAAAACTGCTTATTTATAATAAATTCAACATTTTGATGTTTATTTTTAAACATCTTTATAAATCTCAATATGGGTTTAGTTGGTGATATTTTGATTTTTGGAATCGGGGGGGAAAAGAGAGGTAATTGTATTTCAGAGATTTTGTGGCCACCCTGTAAAAGAAAGTAAATTGTTTGGTAATTACTGTCAAAGCCTTTCTTTCTACTCGAGTGGTAATAACCAATTTTTTTTAAAAAAAGTAAACAATCAAACTACTTGTTTAGTGTGGACTACTACCATTTTCAAAGTGACAACCATTTTGTTTTGTCCTTCAATTTGTTCCTTTACAGTTTCGTGTACATTTTTCCATGTAAATAAAAAGTACGTAACTTTTAACAATAACAGCCGATAGAACGTACATTTCCGCATCAGAATTATTTATAGAAATGTAGCAGGTTGTTTCATTGTACCTACGAAACACCGCCATCTTGAATTAATTAGTCAAAATGTAGGTGTGTTCACAATAAAACTATGTTGTAATCAATACAAAATAATGTAGTTTGATTCCTCTGTGAGAGAAAAAACATCAGACAACTTAGGCATTTGTCTTAATTAGTCCTAAGCAAGAACATTTGACCCAGGGAAATAACTCCCGCGGGAACGAGACGGGAAACAATTTTAAAATAAAATAATTTTTCAATTTAGTCTTCTATTTATTTTTAAGATTCATAGTTTTAGTATAAACTTAGCTTTCCTATTCGTTCCAATAAAAGATAAAATGTTTTAAGTCAGGAAAAGTGAGAAACATTGCTCACTCAATTGTTATCTTATTTTTAAATTGTAACTTTTCCAAATAAAAACTAAATAATGTATTGTCTAACAATTGTTGAGTAAAGTTTTTGATGTAATGTGAATTAAAAAACCTCAGCCTAATGCAACTATTATAATTGTGTGATTTTAATCAAGCATTTTTAGTATAAATTAAATACATTCTAAAAATTGATTTTAAGATTGACTAAAAAAGTCTAAATTAAAAGAAACTCATGATGTGAATTTTAATAGACGTGTATATATTTAGAACACCAAAATATCCAATCTTATCTGAAGAAACAAAAAATTAGCTTCAGTCTTGTCCGTAGAATAACAAAAACATTTCTCAAATGAGCAAGCCAGTTACTAAGGCGCTCATAAAAAGCACTGTTGGATTCCATAAAATATTAGTTTATCCATCTATTATTAACTATAATACAAAAGTAAATTGACACCATTCAAAATAATAACATTTAAGTAGACTTGTTTTTATGTAAATAAGTGTGGTGAAGGTGTATTTTGTGTATAATTTGATATTTAAAAGCTACTTTAATCATTATTTTGTGCTAAAAATATTTTTTCCTGATTTAAATCTACTAAGGGTTCTAAGTTTTTTTTACATCCATTACTGTTTCTAGCCTATGGCAATTTTTTTTACCGGCTTACTAGGTCTGTCGTTTAATATCCTTTATAATCTAACTTAAAGACTAGGTCAGACACAACAACCAGTCCTTGGTCATCAATTTATCACATTGAAAGGATAAACCCATATTTTCATCGATGATAAATTTTCGGCCATGCCGGGAATCAAACCCAGGACCCTTAGCTAAGTAGTCAGACACGCTACCGACTGTGTTAAAGTGTGAGACAAGGGTTGTAGGTATTTCCCTCAATTATATATAGTGTGGTTGCTATTTAATGGTTCAGTTATATTGTAAGGGCGTTATAAAATAAAAATTAAAGTTTGGGGGCTTTCTTTCTGTTTAAGTTAAGATGAGGTTAATTTAAAATTCGGTAAATTAGTAATATTTTTAATGAAAATTAAATATAAACATGGCATTGAAAGGCTGTTCTTAACTAACTTTTTTTAATATTTTTTCCGACCTGGTTTCGAAAACAATCAATTTCCCAAAATTTTCCCCAAAGTCCGGGATCTCACACGACTAGTTTTAATCATTCTAGAACTAAATTTTAAAATAAGAAACTATTATACTTTGGTAATAATATATTTTATGTTTTTCATAAGGGTTGTTTTTAAGAAAAAAAACCCACATATTTATGCTTCTTGGAACATTATGAAAAACATTTCAGTTAAAATACTTTGAATATATTGTATGTTCTATTACGTTGTAAACTATCAGATAATATTTCTTCCACAGACACAAAAGTGACTAAAGAAAGGGAAATGGGAAACCGGGCAAGAATTAGGTTAAAGCAATATATAACATATATTAATTTTTAAGCTTAAGTTCATATTTAAAAGCAAACTTGATTTATAAAAACAACTATTGTAACATAGGGGTGTATGAAGCTTTGAAACTTCCGACTATAATTTGAAGCCAATGTCAGCTTTGACTTTGGCTCAAAAAAAAAATTCCAGCTTTGGCAGTTACAAAACTTCACCAATCAAAATATTGCGAGCTAAAATACTCCCATTTATGATTAATTAATCCCATTCACTTGTAAGTTGTGATGATATATATATATATATATATTAATAAAAGAATATTAGCCAATAAATTTTATCACAACATGTAAATTAGTTTTTTTTAAGAATTTAGTCAAGTGAACATTAATTTCTAATTTTTAACAATAACAACAGAAAATGACTAAAATTGAGCATAAGAGTGTATTTTGACTTTAACTATTTTTCTTGACAAAGCTTTGTAAATATAGTATCTGGAATTTTACTTTCTAATATTGGCTGAAACCGATGAATATTTGAAGGAAAGTCAGAAGTTATCGAAGCTTTGCACACTCCAAGGTTTACCTAACGGTCATCTTTTCAAATAACTCCTGGCCAATTAATGGTAATAAAGCATCATCTACAATCACATTAAGACCAGTTATATTTCCATCCTTTGATAAAGAAACATAACACCATCAATTTTCTAACAATTTTTCAAATTCAAATAAATGACTTAACACAGCCTAATTGCACAATACATTTTTTCTTATATCGGTTTTTTCCCCCCACAATACTTGTAAAACCTTCCAAAATATTTTTAAGCATACAATTATTATTATTCACCTTTTACACATTTTAAATAATATTTAAGATAATTTTTTTCCTTCTTCTATTTTATAAGTTTTATGAAGTTCACCAATGTCAAAAATATGAATGTAAAATCTCTCAAATTGTATTTAATAAAAAGATTTTAAACAATAAAACCCTTAACATTATTTTATTCCTACGAAAAAAAATACAACTGAGTGTACCAATTTTTTCAGTGGTATTAAAAGTATGTAATATGTAAATGGGCTCTTTGAAATGGTCTTTTACAGTAATAATCAACTAAAAGATATTAAAACAAGCTATAGCCCATGCTGACTTCCATTGCTATCCAAATTCGATAGAAGCTATTTCCTGTAAGACGCTAGAGCTGTGTACAGACGGGTGTAACATGTATTGTAATGCTTGCACGGAGGATCGTTTCGATCCGTCAGCTGTGGATTTTCAGAACAAACACACAGGCACTCACAGTGGGTTTTTGGACGTGATTCGTGCCAGATGTATAAATAGTTGTCTGCTTACTTACATTAATTTATTTACTTTTTTAGTTTGCTTGGATTTATTTACTTTCTTACTTCGGCTGACTTCAATAAAATGACATACATGTGGAGTGAGAAGAAATCGCTCGAATTTATCGATTCATATAAGAGTAAAGAGACTTTGTGTACAGCCAAATTACTGCAAGAACACTTGAATGACACCTAATTATAAATGTATACGTTTATAGAGATGTATGCATAGGAATGTGAAAATAAAATATTAGTTTGCTAGAGTCATCATATCGAAGAGAAAAGGGCAGGACAAAAAAGAGCAAGGGCACTGGAAAATGTATTTAAATCCGAAATTATTCAGAACCCTATTTTATTTTACACAGTTGTGTTTAACACCAATGACAACATCCAGGTTTATTTTCACTTTCCATCATTAAATACATAGCAATAAAACCAGCACCGGCAACTAGCGCCCGTCTATCCTACATATTGCCGACAACTGAGCGGATTAGACGATTTGCAGTCGCATTTGCGGCATGCTCGTGTGTCATCAAAAACATTTGTGTTGCCTTACACAATTGCTTTCGCTCCATGTTACACCCGTAAGTATGCAGCTTAATACTAGGGGTGTATCGATGCGGATACTGATGAATAGTTATTGGGCGATTATTAGTGCATCGGCAGTTAAACATAATCAGCGATAATTATGTCGATTAGTCAGATATTTAAATCAAAATTCTCTAGGTAGGAACTTGGTGATCTACATTGCAAAAATAAAAGTTCATACTGTTGATAAAACCAACATTATAGTTTCAACTTTCGCCGGTTAGGAATTAAATATATTTTTGTATTAATTACATTGAATGTTATTATCTTAAGCATATTTCCCAATAGTTATCAATAGATAATTGATAATCGAACTAATCGGTATCGGTTTCACTGAATTGGTACACCCCTACTTAATACTAATCTGAAACTTTATTAGCATTATAAGTTACTAGTCAACACAAACGTTAATTTTTAAGCTAGATTTCAAGCTTGTTCATGGCTGTCCTTTGTAAACATAATACATATCTGGTGAACAATCAACGAAGTAATGAGAAAAGATGTAGTTCTATGTAAGAAGCTGCCTTAAATCATCGCAAAAATGCAAAGAGAAAATTATTTTTAGCACCGCATCTTACCAGCAATTAAGGTTGTACGCAAGTGAATAATAGATGCCAATCAGGCGAGTAATGGAGAGTTTAACTATCCCATAAATCCATGTCATGTACAATGGCAAGAATTTGTTTTTATTGTGGTTTTCCATTATCTATAGGCAAAAAGCATGTACATTTATATGAAATTCATCCTCATTTCACTCCCTTCGGTTAAGTCACAAAGTCTGCATTAACACTTAAGATACTGCATCAGTGATCACACGGTCTAAGGCAGAGGTCCCCAATCGTTTTGTACCTTATTTTATAGAGTACATTCGAAACTAACGGTACTGTAACTCTCACAATAGACTAGATTGCCAAACACAGGTATATCAGAATTCAGAACTTGGTCAAGTTTAGTGAGGTGTTTTTTTCTTAAATAGTTTTCTACTTTTCCTCCACATAAAATGTGGGTACACTTCCCTAAATTCAACCTTCCCAATCTTTAACTTATTAGTGCAATTAGTACATGTGTATAACCTGAACAGGTAGTAAGAGGCTATGCTAATAAAACACCTAAGGGGAAGAAATAGCGCTATCCATAGTGTGTTAAGACAACTGTGATAGTTGGTAGGCGTGCGTAATCTTTGACCGAGACTCAACGTGGGGTACCAAAATATTTAGGGGTTTTGTATTTGAGTTGTCTTTATTCCTTCTTGTTTGCTAAAAAAAATAATGAAGGAAAACGCAGAAACATCATTTTATAGCTGTAATAATGTGAGATATATTCCAATTTTCATTGGGAAGACCTTTGAATAGACAAATATATTTTGGCGGTCAAAATTGATAACATTTTACTATTCAACCAAAGTTATTATATAGCTATTTATCATATCTATCAAAGGTGACAACGTGAGGAGATGTGTTAGTAAATGAAAGTAGTCCAATTTTCATGGGAAGCCCATTATTTGAAAATTGGAAACTTAAGTTGTCATAATGGTGCAAATAAAGATATTATAAGTGTATTTCTATTCTTGGTCTGTTTAGTTAAATATGTTAAGATAAATAATGGATAGGAACTCTACATTTATGCAAAGAGAGAGAGGCCTTTGAAATCTCATCTTAAAAATCATTCACATTCGGTATAAAAATTCTCAAATAAAAATTATTTCAGAATATTTAAAAAATAGCAGATAACTCACAACAAGATTTTTAGATGGATTTATTTATGTTTGGGGTATGTTACTGTGACGAAAATTATATTAGTAATCAAATTTGTGATCCAATCGTATTTATATACATAAATTAATCAGTAATGTTCCGGTATGTAAAAATGTTTGTAGTAGATATATTCCATTACTACAAACTAGTGATGTAATTAAAAATCTTTTTAAAACAAAAGTAGAATGTTACCGCGAATGTTTTTCACATACACTATAACATCATTCCCACAAATTTTAATAACATGAGAATTCTCTCGAAAACCTAGAATTTCGCAAATAAATACCTTATAAGTTTTATTTCGTTGACTTAATAAAAATATCTAAGAATGATAAGTGTAAATTTCAAACAAAACTGTTATTCTTTTAAATGGGATTTCTTCTCAGGTTTCGTGAAAAGTAGGTGTCCTTAACAATACAGTAATCCACAACAAAGTATTATGGAAAGCTTTTGATAACTTTATAAATAAATCAAATAAAACATATTTCTAGAATGCCAAATTTCAGTGACTTTTAATCATTGTGGTCGAAAATGGACTTCCTATTAAGGTCAAGGTTTATATCTAGTAACTTTCGTCAGCCAAGGCCTTCCTTATGAAATTTGGACAATACATATTATAAAGTAGCCCCATGACTTCTTTGGTGCTGACTGACAGATTGCAGCTAACTTCTGACAGTCAACATTTAAGTATACACTTAAATTTTGACCGTCAGAAGTGACAACTGCTAAACACATGTTTTTGTAGATCATATGGTTCGGTGTAGGGATACATAATTTAGTCTGGTAGCTTTTCAAAGCTGTCGGCTGTCAGTCAGCACCAAAGAAGTCATGGGGCTACTGTACTAAAGAAGAAATGTGAACATGAAATGTTGATTGTCTTTTACTAAACCTTTTAACTAACACGAGACTTAGTTGTCTCATATTCTTACAATTATCGCTCTTTAAGGAAAACCTCTTTTCGCTTTTTTTGTTAGATGTATTTGGAAGACGGTATAGGAAAGGTGGATAGAAAACATGTAAAAAGTAACAATCACAATTAGTTTTTACAGTGAAAAGAAGAACACATTTTACACTTAACATTGCTGCCACTGGACAAAGAAATAATGGCTGCTTCTTCAAGAAAATCTATCATTACGACCCAAGAGGGAGTTGCAGTGCAAGTTTCATACTCCCGGTTTCGGTAGAATAAATAAAACCTAGGTCGGAGGATTGGGCGGTAACGATTGATTTTCTTTAACCCTTTGAGTGCCAAGAAAAAATAACAAAATTTTCTAAAAGTACCAAGCTATTTTGATGAGAGATACAGGGTTTTGTTTAAATTTTAATACTCTATTAATCTTTGAACTTTGACAATTTAAATAGCTTGAAATAGAATAAATCACTGAAAAGAACATACAAAAAACTGAGTAAATAACAAAGTTTACGAAAAAAAAACTAACTTTAGATTTTACATTATAATTGGGTTATGCATAGTAACTGTTTTTGTGATCATCAACTTTAGTAGGGTTATAGTAAAATAAAGTCTAAAATAAATAATTGGCTTCGAATCAGAAGGGGTAGGACTTCAAACCTGATACTTATGGATAAATATGAAGAGGTTGGGATGGCTTATCCTGATCTTCAAGACTTATTTCATCCCTATAGGAATCACTTGTATTCACATTCGTCTATCAATGTCAGCTGCCACTGCTACTTGCTCCAATCTTTCACTTTCACTTAAATATAATGCCTTTCCAGTTTCATTATTTACAAATTCAGAATCACTAACAAATTGATCACTCTCGCTTCTCAATAAATATTGTAATTATTTATGCGTCTTTAGACGCAGCGTTCCTCTTAGTAACCAAGTTTACAAACAAAACCAAAGATAAAACTCAGAATGCAGTGGAAATAAAATCTACCCCCCTTGTTGACTTCATACTGAACTAAAAGTTCAAAAACATGGGGATTGCTGTGAGAGAAGCTGGCAATTTTAGCAAATATTTCACACATCGCTCTTGAGTGAGGTTGACACTCAAAGGATTAAGAGGTAACCATTACCTCTTTGTCCAGTGGCTCTGCAATGTTAAACGTGAACTGTACTTTTCATTATAAAAGCTATATTGTGTTCATCCCCTTTTATTTGTTTTCCATACACCTTTCCTGTACCTTCTTCCCAAATATGTTTTACAATTGTCACCTTTCCTCTCATTTTGAATGTCCTTGGGCATCATTATTCTGAATTTGATAATCATTTTAAGCTGGCATAAAATAAACTATACAAATTCATGTAATACGGTTTACAAAATGGTTGATATTAATTAATGTATTTTATAAATCATTGCAAAGTAACATTCCTACATTCATTCTAGCACCATCTCTAATCATTTACAGAAAATTCAGTCAACCCCTCGTTGAATTTAATAATAGTAATAGATACAGCTGATAGCTTCAAAAAGCAACAATAGTATCAACTTAAAGCAGAGTAGTAAATTCAAGCTTCACATAAGGCCAAGAAACATCCACACTTTCGTTATTTACTAGGGGTGTGCGAAGTCAACTTTTACAATCCGAAATAAAGTCGAATCAAATATAAAATATTCCTGGAGCTGAGTTGAAGCACTGATAGTAATACTAACAAAATGTTGTATTGCAAACAAGATTAACATATTTCATCCTATGTCACTAAATTAAGTTCATTTTCTTAACATGCAATTATATTATATTGTTGACATGTGAACATTAATTTGTGATGTAAATAATAACACAAGATGAAAAGAAAATTAACAATAATGTTAATTTTAACTTTAAAATATTTTTATTTGTGAAACTTTGTAATTGTCGAATCCAGGATTTTACTTTCGAAGTTAAAGCTGACTTTGAAGTGAAGTAGAAGTTTCGCACCCCCGACCCTTATCCCCATCCCCATCAATCACTTAGTTTATTCCTACATCTAAATACATTTATAAATAACAGGAAATGTGAGTGAAATCTCTGCATAAAAGACTTCCTCCTAATGATTGATTTTTTAACTATGCATTTATATATTTTTTAGTAATATACATTCAAAAGTGCTTAAAATTGTTGGTATTTAAGTAGCTATTTTATTCTTAGCTACATAAATTAATAAAATATATTTATTTAAAAAAGAATTTTTCTACAAATCTTTGTGATGATACTAAAAATCTATGGCTTCAGGTATAAAACTGTATGCCTAAGAATGACGATGATGACTGCTTTGTTCTATCCAACTCTTCTCAAGAGTTTTAGTAATTTAAGATGGAAAATAACTGATCTGTGTTTAATACAAATGTGTCCACATCTTTATAATGAGAAATACACCCTCTTCAATTAAGATAAACTTCTTTCAAGGTTGAAATCTTTTAAAGAATTTATTGACAACCAATTTGAAAGCATTTTGATAGTGTTTATTTTTTAAGTTATTTGTCTCTGTATTAATGCAGCGATATAAAATAAAACCTATTGTCTTTCAAATTTATTGTACAATCAATTTGACATATTGATCTGATATAATGTTTCACGAAGATCTATTTAGATTTCACTTTTAATCCATTAAAAAGGAAACATAATCACTTATATATAATTGTACTACACATAAAATAATATTATTTTGTAATTTATATTCACATAGAGCACTAATTGAAACACTTTCAAACAGTACAGTCAGGATTAATATAATTTGGGCTGTCAGACGATGCAGAATTTTTATATTAATTAGAAAAAATGTGCTGATGAAAAATTTGTCAAGTATTTTAAATTAGTAAAAAAAAGTTCAAAATGTTTACGTTTCACATACATATATATTTTGGTAAATTATTATTTACAAAAAAAAATAATTATATAAAAATTTCGGAATGTGTAGTTTTTCCAAACCAAACTTGGATTTGACTAGAAGCTTATACAAAGTTAAAAAAAATAAGCATATCAATTATTCACAAGTTTTTAAAAATAATAATAACAACATAAAAGGATATATAGTGTTTACCATATTTGTGGATAAAATATAAATTATACAATTAAAATATATTATAATTTTTTTATATTTTAATTTATGACAGCCCAAAGATGCGATGAAATTGGATATTAATATAACTGCTTATTTTCTAAGTGTGAGTAGATATTGTAGCCATGTATTGTATGTAGGTTCCCCTGTTTATCCACTTACCTCGCTGCAGCAAAGCATGTATAGGTGTCTCTTGATCTACTATTTATTACATAATTATTTTTTTTTACTGTTTAGAAGCTTAAGGCATCTTCATCCTGTACGCTCAGCTCTGTGACAGAATTCGTGCTGTCACAATTCACAGCTCTATTACATGAAATATCTATGTCTGATGGCACCGAACTTGACAAGCAATGTCCACCGCCATTATCGGTGTTTATAGGCGATTTAGAGTCAGCTCCCAAACCCATCATGCGGTCATCATATAAAGAAAACCTGGCCGCGGAATTCCCTTTACCCCGAATTTTCCTAACTGATGGAGGAACATCACCGGGAGTCTTAACACGAGAATTTGGGTCCTTCAGCCGCGAGGCATTCATCTCATTTTTGCTACCAAACACTTGTTGAAATTGTTCATCTAATATTATCCTTGATGCACGAACCGATGTAGCGATATTATTTGGTTTAACCGAGACAAGTGGTAAAGTTGAGGGTCTTTTATTTTTTGAGATCTTTGCCAAATCTTCATTATTTTCTTCTTCGTTGATGTCGTTTTGTTTCACCAACAAAATATTGTTCTCGCATTCTATACTATTTTCATTTAGTGTCATCACAGAAGTTACAACACCATTCTTATTTTCTGCAGCTTTCCCAGTAGGTAGTAGACAGACCTGAGTTTCCATTATCATAGGAGATTTTTTTATAGACGAAAAGAGTCCTACTCCGTTCTGGCGCACCAGCAAATTAGACTTTGCTTCGTCTACCTCCTGCTGCACATCTTTGCAGCCACCTCCAATATTTCTACAGCGAACATTCTTCACATCTTCATCTTTCGAAGTGTACATTCCAAACAGCAGGCGCTTCGAGTCCAAAAGTTTCTTAAGTCCTCCCCATCCCCCGGATCCCCTACCCCATCCACCCCATCGAGATGCAGACTTCCTGTTTCCGTCCGTAAAGGTTGACGCTGAGCCATTCCCTGGAATATTTGGCTGCTTTGGTATAGTGGCATAAAGAGAGGTGGAGTCGTAAACGGCATTTTGAACATAAGGTATGGGAGTAGCAGGACGAAGGCTGCTGGTGGTATGCTGAGACATGCCAAGGAAATCGTGTGATACCAGCGACTGAGACTCGAACGCGTTCGTGTTGGACAGGTAATGCCCAGCGGATGTGTGTTTGAACGAGCGGTCTACTAAAGTGTTTCCGTTGCACAACAGCTCTTCATCAGACGGGGCCTGCGTCATCAGATTCCTTTCCATGCAAGGGTTACGACCCTGGTAGGGTTGCAAAGGCCCCCTTTGCTGCTGTTGGCATGACGTGATGCTTGCACCGAGGGGGTAATTGTAGCCATTGGAAACGGCAGTGCGGTTGGAATTCTTGTCTGCAAATGGGCAAATAAAAATCAGTTAGATTATTATTATTATTATTATTAGCACCGCGTCTTACCACCCATTCGGGTAATACGCACTTACGCTAATGTGAAATGGTAGGGTGATTGTGAGATGAAATGGAGGACCTACAGTTTAACGTGGAATCCGAACCACGGTGGAGGCCTGGCATTCCACACATTCACAAGATGTCTTGTCAGAGGTGAAGGAAGGGTTTGGCAATCAGATAAATCTTTGCCGGGACCGGGGATCGAACCCTAGCCACCAGCATAGAAGTCTGACACCTTACCCCTAGACCACCAGGTCACCAAATCAGTTAGAATAAGTGGGGGAGCAAGTTACACTAAAAAAAATCAAGATTTATATTCACAGTACTATTTAAGTTAATATTACCCTTTGACTAGTATATGTATCCAAATAAATAATTATCAAAGTTTTAAATATCATTAATCATTTAAAAAAAAAAGCCAGTAAAAGGACAGAACACAAAATATATTGGGAAGTTTGAATGAGGTGAAAGGTGGAAGTAGAGAGGATTTAATGAAAAGTGAACCGCAAGGGGATTTGTTCTATAGATGTGTAAGAGACCTGCTAGGGAGAAGATAAATGTCCTTTAAGTGTAAGGAAGTGTTGTACAGGCCGTACTTTGTACTCATTGTCACATATGCAGCAGAAACATAGACAGTGAATGTAACATGGTGTCTACTCAACTTTACCAATGAAATTTCCGATTTTTTTCCCTGATTTCCTCTGATCATTTTCTAAGATTTCCGACTAAAAAATATGTCATATACTTGTAACTCCCCCCCTTCCCACCTCATTTTTAAAATTTAAATAAACATTCTTTTGAAATTTGTATTAACATTGTTTACTGGGAATTATAAAAAATATATTACACAGCTACAAATAAAAACTACAGTTATAGTTTGAATAACATTATTATTTACTGATTTAATTATTATTATATTTCATATTTTGAGTAAAATAACATTTTCTTGGATTTTTGTTGTAATTTATAAAATTCCCCGACTTATTCACCCCTCCCCCCTCCCAATCCACCACTTTAAATTCTCAGCTAATTTCCGTTTTCCCTGATTTTCCCGAATGGTAGACACCCTGATGTAAGAGATACTAAGAAAGTGGAAGCCATGGGAATGAAGTTTGTGAGGAAATTGATAGCTGTTACGAGGAGAAACAAGATTAGGAATAAAGTTTTCTGGGAGAGAGTAGACACACAATGAATGAGATAGTAGAGGAAGCAAGGCTGAGATGGTATGGGCATCTAATGAGTCTGGGAAAAGAGAGGATGCTGAAGAAAATGTTGGAAATTAAGTATGTGGGAAAAAGACCGCAAAGAGGGCCAAGAAAGAGACGGGAGGAGAAGATAACAGAAAGTGTTCAAGTGAAATAAGAATGGAAGAGATTAAAGGAGGTGGAAGAATAGAGGAAGATAGAGGCTTTTTACTAAAGTGATCCGGCCATAGGCTGGAAACAGATGATAATGATGATGATGATGATGATGATTACCTGTAAAACTGTACTTACGCGAAAGGTCCAAATGTGGTTCAGATGGTGACAAGGTCACCATTGTTTCTACTGTCCCTTCTGAGACGGTAGATTCTCGTGTATCTTTATCACATGTGGTACTGCTTTGACTAGCAGACTGCACAGAGTCTCCTGTCGGAATATTAATATGCCACATTAAGAAATCCAACTATAAACACAACCAAAACTGTAACAACAAAATGTAAGGCCTCAAAGTTCACAACATAACACATGACATTAATTAATGAAGCACACTAGACCCGTTCTTCAGCAGCCGAGAGTAAAACACTACAAGAGAACACAGGATCTTTTATCTTCCGATGACGAAGGGGCCTAATATGAAACTACTGTGATGTATCATCTTTCATTGGGGCTGGGGGAGAGCCTAACAAAAAGGATGTTGTACAACAAATGGACATTGAAATGTGGTCAGTAGCTGATTAAACTGGTTTTGTTGATGAACGGAAGAAAGTATGAGCCTTAAATAAAAGAATATATAGAAAGGTCTTTCTCTTGATGCAAAAGTGTACTATATTCATTAAAAAAAATAGTTGTGTGCCCTCGAATATTTAAGACTATTCTAGTTTTGTGGATTTGGGAAAATTTCTGATTTGAGACTCAAATCCTTGATTTTTTTTCTTTTTTCCTTCAATCTTTCAAATGAAATTTGTTTTGGTGCTCTAATACAACTTATTGGTGATTCAAAACCAATTATAACTATGGGATGAACTTAACAACCAGACCCCAGACCAGTGATTTAACACTTAGCTGAATGTATGAATGTTATAATGAATGGATTATAAGAAAGAACATTAAAATTTATTTTCTATTATATCTATATTTCCTCTTAGGTTCGTAAGTATTTTCAAGATTCGAGAATAAAAGGTAAATAGGAGATTCGGATTCATAAAATAGTGAATTCGACCCAACTCTATTAAAAATCAATAATGCTCTACTTTCTCTCTCTGGTAAGAGACCATACAGTAGCATTCCAGATAGAGAGGGAATGGGGTTAATTTTTGTTTGTTTTACTATTGCTAAAGCTTTGCAACAAAACATATTTTCATGAATGCTTTCTTACTTTGGATTCACATGTTAACCAAAAAAACTAGCATAGAACAGAAACGTGAACACGTGACGAGCTCATAGCCACTCACAAGATGTACGCCTCATGGGCACGAGTCGTTCCGCTAAAGTTCAACTATTCTCTACTTTGTCCGCTCTGCCCGAGATATTCGGCATGGGAGAACCAATCAAATCTCTCAGAACCAACCATTTCAAATCAGTGCACATGAGCATTTGACAACACATGCACTCTACGGCCAGAAGCAAGCAGACAGCTTCATCAGGTTAAGAGAGTAGACTGGTGAAGCTGTCTGTGACAGTGAAAGCTTGTCCTTAAAAATGTGTTTGTGTTTTTTTTTAGTGTTCTATCCAAACAATTTCTACTCCAGTATCATCCAGGTAAGTGTGCTGGCTATCCCTCCTAATTTAAACCATGATTCAGCCTAGGGGTCAATTACAAATAATTTAAAATTTAAAAATGTTAGTTTGAATTTTAAAACTTTTTTTAATATCAAACAATCTTTCAGTATATGAACAACAACCAGATACCCTCTTCAATGGTTGAATGGTCCAAAGATCGTTAAACCGAGGGTTGTTTTTCCTAGTTTTCCACTCTCCCTCCATACAAATGTAGGTACTCATCCCCTAAATCTGACCTCCGTACTCCTTAACACACTGGTGTTTTGAGATGCTGTGGCTGATAAAAAATAATGTAGCAGTTCAGGTAAAATTGGGGAATGGCTGACACCTGAATCAATATTATAAATATGGCCCCATTCTGGATAGTTAAGACTTTACATTAGTTTTGTACCTGTGTCTTCTCTGTTAGAGTCGTTCAGTGTGTTGTTGTTCACATTAGTCCTGATAGAGGGAACCGTCTGCATCTGTGTGGCACTCACAAACGTTGGGTTCACCGTTGGACTCACACCAGAAGCGTAGATAGTGGCTGTTGACACCAAATAATACAAGTTAAATCATCCCTCGAGTAGAAATCTAAGAACTAACCCCTTAATGAACACACTAATAGTTCTCTAACAGTTTCTAGGCTTGACAAGACATTTTTCTGTGAATAATATTTGTTACGAGTGTGTGAAGTTCACTTTTTAAATTCAAAGGGAAGGTGAATCAAATAATATGAGATATTCTTCTATCCGAATCGACGTTTAAATATTTAAAAAATAAAGTTTAATGTTGGATAAAAATATTATATTTTACATAGCTATATAAGTTTACTTAATTTATGTATTAAATATAATATACAAAATGCTATATTCCAAACACAGTTAATACATTTTTTCTAGAAATAATAAATGAAGTTATCATCAAAATTAAATATAATTATTTCGGATTTTGTTTACACTAACCTTAATTTGAGATGGAAATAACAAGAAATTACACCAAAAAATAACACAAATGTGTATTTTAACTTTGAATATTAACTTTTGGCAACACTTTGTAATTGTCAAATTAGGAATTTTACTCTCGAATTAAAGTCTAAAACAGCATATAGTCGAATGGAAGTAGAAGTTTTCAAAGCGTCACACACCCCTAATATTTATCCTTTCGAATGATATACATTTCAGGAAGAAATCCACTTTAAAATAGTTTCATGAGCAAACTAACATGTTTTGTTACACATATTTTACAAATCTAACTATTTATTTTTTGTCATTGAAAGTGCTGTTAAGTTTTTTGTTTCTTAAATCCTTCTTTTGTATTAGGAATTGGCCTCATGAATCCTTAAAGATGTTTAAGGATTCGAACAAGATAAAAAGTTTTTCTTTATATCAAACTTTTGAATGTTAATATTTTTTAGCATAATTATGCATCTTACTAGTGCTGTAGACCAAATTAATTACAGTACAAACACTATGCCTATACCTCAAACCAATAATTTACCACTTATGACTTATGATTCCTGGTAGATAAATATTTCTATCCGGTAGATAAGTTAAAAGTGCGTCTTATGACTGCCAGATAGCATTTATCTGCCAGATAAAATGTATTTATCCATCACATTTTTATTGGAAGGTTTAAGTACTTAATAACTTTTATCTGGAAGTTAAAATGGTTTTTGCCATAGTGCACGTTGTTTTTAATGAGATTTCGCCTATCAGAATCTGTTTTTAGGTTAAAAACTTGCATGTTTTGTAAGCACAGGGCTGGGCTCTAACCATATAAAGTTTTAAATGTTCTAACTTTATATTGTTAGAGCCTGGGCCTGTGCTTACTAAACATGCAAGATTTACAAAAACTGACAAGATATTTGTAGAGTTATAGTTATATAAGAACAAATTACTTAAATGCGAGTACAGTAAATGAAATTTTGTTAACGTTGTACCCAACTATTACCCACATTTTGATAGACACCGACATTAGTACTTGCAAGAAAACTTAGCTTCGGCACCCACATGACACCATCCGTTTACTCGCACTTGTTTAGCTGCCATTATTAAACAAATGTTGAGCGTTGTCACCCCTCGTTAGGTTGTAGCCAGCATGGTTTTTACGCATGTGCACACCAGTAAAAACAGTACCAACCTTGCTTGTTCTAAATAAAAATATTTTTATCCTACAGATAGCTATTGGGCTGATAAATTCAGTTCATAAGACGCAAAAAATATTAAAGTGGCTGATAACTTTTATATGGTAGATAACTTTAACCTCCCAAAAGCAATATTCATCCTGTGATCATGTGACTGGCCCTTAATGTGAAAAATATAAAAATGGAGTGTGTATATATATATACACACAAACACACGCCATTGTGTCAAAAACAGTTATAGGCTACCATCCCCACCAAAAAGGCAATGCCTCACCTCTTTGCCTCTCCCACAAAACAGGCAATTCCTGGAGCCTCTCCTCTACACAGAGAGCAGTAAGCCGAGCCTCAGCGTCCTGGTCCCAGCAGTCCTCGATGGTCTCCCTCACAAGCCTCACCGCAGTCCAATCTTTCCAAAGCTCCGGGAACAATGGCCTAGATTTGTGGCGAGACACCATCACTTGCATCTGCTCAAATGATGGGTGATGACCTGCGTAACATACACAACGATAACATTCTCTTACCCGCTTCGGTGGCCGCAAGGCCTAACCCTTCACTCTTGCAATAAATTAAGAATGCCAATGATTGGGAGAGTGGGGTTATAATACCTGTCGAGTGGTGGTTTTCCACTTTCCCGCCACATAACCACGAGAACACCTCCTCTAAATTCAACCTTCCTCAACCCTAACACATTAGCATAATTAGTGCATAATTAGTGCATAAATGCATACAACGCAAATGGGTAGCGAGACACTAAAAAAAATATATCCTAGCAAGAGAAAATGGGACAGACCTCTTCTTTTACAAACCACGTAATTGTCAAAAAACTTTTAGTTTATATTTAAATTTGATGAAAAATACATCATCACAAAATAAATGCATTTTCACATTCTATTAAGTTGGGAGTAGGTATTTTTTCACTTTAGGTTGAGTTTATATGAACATATTAAATTTTGAATTAGAGTTATGTGATGCAATAATTGTTTTATAAATATTTCAATAATTTTAAAATTTATCCCACCCATACAAAAATCATAAACATAAAAACATATTTTTAAGAATGACTTTTTTTTTAATGAACTTGTTCCTAATGCCATAGAGTAAGTAAGCTGTACAAGTTAAATATTTTTAAATCGGACATAAGTCTATGTTGAGCAACACTATTTGCCATGAAATAATACCTTAAAATTGAATTAAAGTCAGAATATTATAGATAAAATAGATAAAATTATGGGTACGTGAATCTTTTGAGTTTTGAAAAAAATCTTTTGAGGCGAGTCTGAATAACGACTAAAACTCAACTGGAACTTGAATTTTTGAGTGCTTGCGCACCCCAGTAAGGTGACCATTCTTTTTCTCACAATTTTCAAGAACTGTCCCCAAAAATTTGGAATGAATGAATACCTTGAAAAGGTGTATTTGAAATAAAGCACTAGGCTCAATCATGTTTTAAATTAGGAGGGATATCCAGCACATTTACCTTAGTGATACTGGAGTAGAAAGTGTTTAGATGAAACCACTAAAAAAGACCCATTCACACACTTTTGCTGTGGCGGTGAAAAATTATCCTTAAAATGTGTTTTATCTAAACATTTTCAGCTTTCATATCATTCCTCCTAATTTAAAACCCACCGAAAGAACAATATCTAAAGAAAGGTTTTCACAATCTCTAAAACTATTACATGGTAGTAATAGACAAACAAAACAAATTTAGTTACACTTAGTGAAATCGTCTTTCAAAACTACTATCGAAACCATACGTTTTCAGTCTCAGAAATTACAAGACTGTTTGATAAATCATGAATAAACTTTCTCCTCTAATTAGTATGTAATAATATGTCCTTATATATCTTCCCTCATAATTCCAGTAGCATTAGTATTAACTAATATGTATGTGTATAAACAGATGGTTTGTAAGATGTGCTGAGTAAAAACTCAAAAGTGTAGAGTCCAGTCTTGTTTATTACTTAGTATAGAAGTAAAGTTTCAGTGGTGGTAATCAGAGCTGAGAAAATGGGTGTTTAAATGTTCACTTTGTTCCTCTTTTCTACTTTAGCTGATCACTAGTTTGTCACCTATTCCACTAAACTGGGTTTTTAAATATTGTTAGATCTTATCGTCTTCATCTGACATAAGGTTTTGTGGCCTGAATTATCTCATTTTTGTACAATAATTAGTGTCTTAATATCAGATTATCTTATTTTTCTATACAGCAAATGATGTTTTAGTAAAAAGGTGAACAAAAGGTGGTTTTTACTTGTGCATTGTTTCTCTTAGTGATAGCCCCCCATTTTCTCGTAATTCAGTTGTGGATAACTCCTAGCTCAGCTCATCAAATGACATCTAGAGCTTGTAAAGTCCCATTAGTAGAGACGCTGACACCTGCAGAGCTTTCAACATCACAGAAGCACTCAATCCTCTTTACCGTGAAAAGGTGGTGGGTGGTGACCTATACACAAGCGGCCAATGACACAATAATACAAACTAAACAACTTACCCACTTCTGCCTCAAAGGGCAGCCTGTAAGGAGGCGTCTCTGCCCCTTGGTGGTACAAGTCGGAGCACCGGGACGCCAGCTCCCAAAGTACCAGCCCGAGGGCATACACATCTATCTGCTTCAAAGAAGACTCACAGTCGCGTAGATTTACTGCCCCTTCCAGCACTTCAGGGGCCATGTAACGTAGCGTGCCCACCTGACAGCATACCCACAATATCAGTTATGGTAAAGTCAATCGCTTGTGGAAATGTTTCTATTTTATCAAGTATAATTGGAAAATATTTGCATGTGCGGCCCCCTTTCCCCCTCCAGGGTCACTGTGGTCCACCCTATAAGGGGGAATATTTACAAAAATTACCAATATATGGAAAATATATTTTAATTTTTTTAATTTATTTTATTCTTTAAGATTAATATTTGTAATTTTGATTGACAAATTTACTCAAATATGAATTCATATTGTCAAAGAAGCTTCCCATGAAGTAATCTATATTTAAGAATTTTGCTGCAGTAAATTTGTTATTACTAATTAATATAATTAGCTATTTACGAAGGAGCGTGAATGTAGAAAAATAGAGGAGTCTAGAGTAGATGGTTTCGCATATCAACTCCACAACCCTGCAATTACCATCACTCAAAGCAATACATGGTTTAAAATCAGTTGATCTCTTCTAATTACTAACCCAATAACTAACCTTTTGTTAAACTTTGTAGAGGAAACACTAATACATTATAACTTTCAAACCCTGTGGAGGTACAAACAAGAAATGTATTATCAGCGGTGTGGGTGTGTGTGTTTTTTATAAATATTGGCAGTACTCACATCATTGATGGACTTGGTTTCCGCGTGCTGCTCCTCCCCGTTATAGTAATACTTGGAACCAGAAATCTTCATAGCGAACCCCAGGTCGCAAAGACAGCACGATAGATCTGCCTTCACGAGAATATTACGAGTATTCAGGTCACGATGACTCACACAAGGCTTCATTTTATCTGAATTTAAGAATGATAACACAATTACAAAGACTTCCAACAACAGTAGAGTACCAATAGCTTAAGATTAACCGACCATGCACACCAGGAACTATTGAAAACTAAAACTACAGATAATAACCAAGAATAATTCAAATTATATATGACCTGCGCTGGTGGCCATATGGCCTAAGGCGTCACTATCATGTTAAGACTGAATTGCCAATGACAAGAAGATCAGGGTTCAAATATTGGCCGATTGTATTAAAGGTTTTTTCAAAATTGTTTTCCACCCTCCAAACGCAAGTGTGGAGACACTTCCTCTAAATTCAACTTTCCTCATCGCTAACTCATTAGTGTAAGTAGTGCATATGCATATAGGCTGAACAGGCAGTAGACACGATGATAAAATAATAATAATTTTTATTATTATTATGTTTTGAAGTTGTTCCAATATTTCAGTATGTATCAGAAACCTGGATAATGAGGGGAAAAGATAAGAGCAGGATACAAGCTTGGAGGGACAAGAACAGACAGGGTGAGGAATGAAATAGTAAGAGTGAAGGAGGGAGGGATCCTTGCAGGATAGGATAGAAAAAGTCAGAAGAGAACGCTTGAAATGGAAGTGGCAGGCAGGAGGGCACGAAGAAGACCCAGGGACAGGTGGCTGAAGGGAGGATGAAGAGGAGTCAGCCAGGAAGCTGTCTTAAAAGGAATGTCAAACTTCCCCATAATTTTTTTTAGGATTGGATTCAACACAAGTCCTCAGATTGGTGCAATATAAAAAGGTATGCACAAAGCACATCCTGACCTAAAATTTTACCGTTAATAATATTTCATTAACATTACAAAAGTGTTCCAGTTATCTGGTCCATCTACACTTATTTATATCCCTACCCTTGTGATATAAATGAAAAAATGTCATCCTGGTAGACTGTCAAAACATACAAACGAAACTATACATACCACCTTTCCGAATATCGGTGTGTAAATGAGCCAGCCCCTTGGCGACAGTAAGGGACATCTTGCAGAACGTCGACCAATTGAGGACGTTGCTGCGGAGATAGTCCTGAAGACAGCCGTTAGGGGCATACGACAGCACCAACAGGTACTCTACACAGCCTTCAACTCCCACGCGTTCATCACAGCCTAACCAATACATGTGTTATATTGTTATACAGCCGAAGGGACAACATAACAAAATAATATTTTCAAGACACCAGGGCCCAGTGTTAATACAAAATAATTGGATTACTCAGGTTTTAAAAGCCCAGGGTCTAATCCAAGTTGAAATTAAAATAAGTGCGATTTTGACTTCAAAAACTTTCATTCCTATCCTGTTGTTTATTTCTTGCAGATGTTTTGTTCATTTTCAAATAAGAAGAAAAATGTTGGACAGGTTTCAAAAAGCATAAAGCATTGATTAGCAAAACATGTTTGTTTCTTTATGCCAATATATTTTGTATGATGTGTGTGCAAGAGTGACCTAGAGTATAAAAATATAAACATTACAATATTTAAAATAAGTACTAATGTGTCAACACCTTCAAAACGGTTTGATTATTTTGACACAAGGGTCATACATACAATCATATGATCCATAAATGTGATGACACTTGATAAAATAATTACAATTATTTATCATATATTATCATTTAAATTAAATGAATAAATTACACATCAATATGAACATTATTTGACTTACTTTAGCAAATGATGAAAGTAATGAATTAGAGTGGCCACAAAAAATTCCAGAGAAAAAAATTCCCCAACTTTTCCCTGATCCAAAAATTCAAATTTCCCTTACAAAACCCAAATTTAGGATTTATAAAGATGTTTATAAAAATAAAATAACTATGCTGTCTGGGGAAGAGAAATATGATAGTTGCATTCTACTCAAACACTGTTCATCTAAGTTGGTGTTTCATATTTTTTTTAGTGTAAAAATAAATTATTTATAGCCTTTTGAGTTAATGATGTTGTTGTGGCCACCCTGTAAAAATAAAAAATATAATGCCATGCTCATTACCTACCAATGAAGGTGCCAACTTGTAATGATACTGATTCGGACCCCTCTCATATATTAAAAAAGTCATAGTCATAGATGAAGGCATTTTTATTTTAAAATGGTATGTAAAATATCCTCTCAATATTTCATCCATGGAGAATAACACCCTTTTCAGAAATAATGTCAAAGATTCGCACCATTAAAACTTATTTTTTCTTTCAAAAAATCAACTCTGTAGTATTTACCAAAAAAAGCAAGTGACGCTAGCTCCCTCTAAGGAAGAGGAAGCTAGCCTTCATAACACCTGTCGCCAGGACTCTCTTGATTAGTTAGTTTTGGCACTGGTCGCGAGAGGTCCAAACGGCAAAGGGATAGGTCATATATAAGCCGCTTGTATGCATGAATACACACAGTGCCAGAAACATAAATATATTAGTTAGAGTACACAGAAAATGTTACAGAGAAATAATCTATAGATCAATGAAAATTGTATCATTTTACATAATATCTTCATACTGAAGATATAATCACTTTAACAAATTGTGTACCACATTAAAGGTGTTATTTGTTCAATTAAAATATCACAATATAAACTGTAATAATAATTGGCGCTCAATCACGGGGCTATAAATACCAATCATATCATCAAAATACTGTACCGCTTTAAATAGTGCTCGATCACGGGGTGATTATCAGCTAACTAAACGATATCACTTCAATCGGCACCCATCGCTGACCCGTTACGTTTTAATTGGAGCCCAACGTGGACCGATTACTTCCATAACATTACAAGTGCAGCCCGAGGCGGGTCGATTAAATCCGTAACATAATAAACTCACCATAGTAAGTAAGCAATGAGGGGTTCTCTATAAAGGGCAGACAGTACAAGTCCCGCTCGTTGTTGAAGTAGCTGCGGTAATGACCCGGGAAAATCTTCACCGCTACCTCCTGGTCTTGAATAGAGCCTTTCCATACAGACCCGTACCGGCCTTGACCTGGCGCAAATCATTTAACAACTTCAAATAGGGTAGTAATAATAATATGTTTAGTAAGTTTAACACAACAATTATTATGAAAGAAAGCAGCTATATTATTAAGTATACATGAAAGGCAAATCTCTTGGGGAGGGGGATATGAAAGATTATAGTTACAGAAATCAATAGTAACTGAATCATATTAGAGTAAAATTTTAAAAATTACAACTAGACAAGGGAATCAAACCCGGGACCTGAGGCTTAGTGTCCCAACGTTCTACCGCTGGGCTATCCGGGGATAGTCTCGTGATCAGGGTCATTCTTCACTCATATTTTGAGGCAGGGTCTGTGATGGATGTGTGGATATAATCCATTACCAAGAGATATCATTAATATCACAGCCAACAGCAATTCATTTGAGCCAAGGGTCCTGGGTTCAATTTCCATGTCGAGGTGTCATTTTTCAATTAAATCTTACAAGAGTTATTAACAACAATCCAAGCCAATTTTTTCCCAAACTTTCACCCGCTGTGTAACCTTTTCAGGGCCAAAGCCTATCCATCGTTGTACCCCTTCTAGTTATTCATTAAAAAAATACCCGCTATCTTGTAAAGTATAAACAGTTGTCCCAAATTTTAATAAAGCTTTGAAGTTTCAGCAAACCAAAGCCGTGACATATGGGAATATCAAAATCTGTGTTCATTATCAAAACATTATTTTATGATTGATAAAACTCAGTTCCCTTAAATCCTTAGTGCACCTTTAGGGGCTGTGCATATCAAAGTTTGGAAAACCCTAATCTAAGAAATAGGGGGTGAGGGTAGGTTTAAGTACATGCACCCACATTATTGTGGAGAGAAAATGGGAAATTTAGATGTGGAAAACAATCTTTAGGGCACATGAATCTTCCCATCGATGATGACCATATGCAATGCAAGTACAATATTTTAAATCTAGGACTATTCTTGGTTAAGAACAACACAATCAATGTTGTGCATTTTTTTATAGCGTACCGTTTATATTTATAATATTTTTTTATATTGATGCTATATACTGATAGTTGCAAATATTAAGGAAAGCTTCCCATTTACTGCCCCAGGATTCTTCTCAAATTAAAGAGTACAGGGGAAAAGCGGGGAAAGTCAAATTACACATATTTTTCAGGACGACAACTTTAATATATCTCAAATGCCATAAGGACTCTAGCAAATACTTATTATATTAAATTAATTTAAATATGACAGATACCTCTTTTAACCATAATATAAAGTGTATTATAAAGGTCTCATGACTGTCTAACAGATGGCAGCACTAACTCAATGAGTTGAAATTGGACTTTCTCCCTGTTTCCTTGATACTTTTCAATTCCAAGTCCCGCTTACCCACGATGACAGAGAGTTTGAGGTGCTCCAGTGTATAGCTTCCCAAGAGCAGGCCCCCACCTCCGTTCTCCATGAGATGGACTGTGTCCGGGGAGGGTTTCTCCTTGCCAAACCCTCCGTTGTGGTAGGACCAGTAGGTCACAATAGCCACTACGAATAAGAATCCAGGCACCAACGTGCAGGCCAGAGCAACGTACAGTATACTCCACTCGTTGTGAGACTCAAGAAACTCGGTGGCTAGAGCAGGGCAAAAACAGGTATAGTATACTACACTCGTTGCGAGACTAGAGAAACTACGTGGCTAGAGCAGGGGAAAAACAGTTATAGTATACTACACTCGTTGAGAGACTAGAGAAACTCGGTGGCTAGAGCAGGGAGGGAACAGGTACCATATACTCTTCTCGTTGAGACACTAGAGAAACTCGATTGCTAGAGCCGGGAGGGAACAGGTACCATATACTCTACTTGTTGCAAACTCATATTGGAATTTGTTTTAGAGCTCTAATACTGCTAGTTGACATCCTCAACATAATTTTAGGGCAAATTTAACAACCAGAGCCCAGACCATTGATTTAACCTTTAAATGACTGTATTAATGCTATAATGAATGCATTGTAGCAAAATATTTTAACAATAAAACTATTATTTCTACTCTCTATTATTATATTTAATTTTATATTCATCATTTTCCAAGAACTGTGATTCAGAGGCAAAATGGAGATTTGTTTTCGTAGAGTAGAAAATTCAACCCATCTCTCGTAATAGTAAAAATACTAACCAGGTGGCACGACTTGCTCATCCATCGGCACATACATGTCTGTCACGTTTGTGTTACACAGGTCCCCAGCACAACAACAGAACTTGGTGTTGTTCAAAACCTTGGAAGGTTTTTTGTCTGCAATACACTGAGACTTCTCACAGGCCTGGTTGCCCGATACTTCCCAACATCCTGGACAGACAAACAAGAACACTTTAAAATGAGCGACAGACTCTGCAACTCAACTTTACAAATTGCTCATACCTCTCGCCCGCTTTAGTATTAAGAGATTGCATTTTGACATTTTTATAATCTAGACTCGAGGATGCCACATTGAAGGAAACTGAGACCCATTGCAGACATTTAGAAATCCTGAATTATTTAAAAAGTTGTTTGAAATTTTTGAATATGGTTTTCAACAAAATGTAGACGGAAATTACCAAAAAGTGTCTGACCAGTTGAACAGTTTATATTGTGAATTTTAAGTGTTTTTTTTTAATTCGATGACAATCTACACGAGAATCCGTACTTTTGAGATTAAAGTAAAAGTTCAGAAATCCACATCCAGCCTTCCTCTTTCTAATAAATTCATATTTTGATAGAGTCACAACAGAACGTTTTAAGAAAATGTGGGATTGTTTTATATGGTTTTATGTAAACTAAGACACATTTTTTAACACTTTAAATTTTTTAACTGGTCAGAGAGCTTTCGCCTATATTTTGATGAAAATAATATTAAAAACTATTAAACCAGTTCATAAATAATATGGGATTTATAAACATTAGCAACACTTCTCAGTGGTATCCCATGCCTTACAACAGGAAATTATGTTTAAACCAGAAAACACATTGAAGTAAATTTGCTGAATCCTCCATTTCACAACAGTAAAATTAGGATCAGTTTAATAATTTTATCATTTAAAAATAATTTTTAAAACTGATTTACTGGTCTCAATAGCAATGTTTTAAAAAGTAGAATACATAGAACAGAATCATGATGGCAAGCCTGGTTCGATCTTCACTATCTTCCTAAGTTAAGTGCTATTTGGAAAGGGAGACGTGCTCTTAAGTCTCTCGTAGGTCCAATCTATGGCCCCCGGGATTTTTTCCTCCTGGTCCGCCAATCTCAACAGGTGTTTAAATATATGAATAAAAAAAAGTGGTCAATTAGAGGCCCTAAGCAATCATTTTTGTAATATCATTCCTTGAGCTTCTAGAAAGCCGAAAATCAACAAGAACATAACCTTTAATACTTTAATTAAATTCATGTATATGCTTGACAGTGTATTTTGGTAATAATTAAGAATATTATTATTCATGTTTTTATGTGTGTTTACTTGTTATGTGTCTTACAGACACTAAACTCTGAGAAGAACTATCAATCTAATAAACGAAACTCACTTGCAATAACACATAAGTGTTACAAACTAGATAAAGATAACCCATTAGCAAATTTATGGTTGAAATAACAAATGAATACTTTGAAAAAAAAAAAATTCCATATACTAGAAGTCCCCCCCACCTAAAATCAGGGCCACAATGAATGACCAGATATCCAGAGAATATTTTAAAAGAACATTTTGAATAGAAGCGTGTCAATACAGAATATATTGTGTATAATAACTCTTCCAGGTCAGATGGTTATCTCGGCTTGACTAATGGTGTGCAACATGGCAACATGGGAGGGGGAAGGTGGGGTTTGCATCAAGTTTCGTGACTTACGGAGGTTCTGTTTTATTTCAGGAGACTGCAGTAAATAACCATTTTACTCTCGCCATTATGCAGGTAAATGAAAAAAAACCTTTTTTTTTAAGTTTTGTAGCAAACTCATTTTTTAATTAGTTATTAATTTTGACACTACTCATGAACCAAAAAGCAGGTAAAAGATAAAAATATTAGAGAGATCTGTCCATAAAATAATTTTTAACAGTGGATACTAAACGCTATTTGAATAGAGTTTTCACACCAAATCTAAAGAATCAAAAAGGAGTTTGTTTATGAATTAAAATAAAAACTAACCTTAGGTATTTTTATTGTTAAATTACTGACACTAGGTCATAAAAATTAAAACATGTTCATTGTGATTGTCTAATGAAAATGATAGCCAATAAATTAAAGAGTAACTACAACATTTTGAGATTATTTGCTTTTAGCACCATGTCTTAATAGCTATTCAGGTTATACGCATATGATTTGGAGAAATTATCTGTTAAAAATTTTAACTCTCATAAAAACACAAAGCAGCAAATTTATTATACATGGTGTCTACTCAACTTGACAAATGAAATCCCCGACCTTTTCCCTGATTTTCCCTGATCATTTCCTAAAATTCCTGACTAAAAAGATATGTCACATCCTCCTAACTCGCACCCCC